>PVHY01002159.1:64361-134300 GCA_004024945.1 Uropsilus gracilis | reverse complement strand
GAAGGAAGGAAGGAAGGAAGGAAGGAAGGAAGGAAGGAAGGAAGGAAGGAAGGAAAAAGATGCTAACAATCACAGCTAACTTCAAGATACTAAATACAAACTAGTTTGCAGCAATCATATGCATCCAGTGAAGATATGACTGTGAAAGTGACTGATAGAATGCTTCATCTGCACTTAAGGAGATAAATTTTTATGGTAAACACTGGTAGAAGTGTCTGATTCTTCTGGGTCACTGGGAAGGAATTCTGGCATTCATTTTTGAAGTCATAGGTGCCATACCAGTAGTTGGTGCTGGGATGTGTTTCTATTAGAATACATCTAATGTAGAATGAGTGTTTTTTCTATGTGATGCTTTTAGCTATTTATTTACCAGCCTGGTTCTCTGGCACTCTCTGGAATCTGTGAATATTGCCTTAATCCCTTTCTGATTTTATTACCTCAGTTGTGAGCAACTACATATTTTTGGGATCCAGAGCAAAATGGAAAATGTATGTTTAAAAAGCAGGGGGAAAGTAACATTATATGTACCTAAAATATAAAGCTTTTTCTCTTTATTTCTTGATCTTGTGATGGCATTTTTTACTTGCATTTTAATGTTATTCTAAGAAAAAAATAATAAAACTTTAAATTATTAGAGTGAATTTTATATTCATCTTTAATTGTGGAGTGACATTTGCAAATGATTACGATAGCATTTCACTCATACATGTACTGACCAAAATTACACAATTCATATTTTGTAGCTTATATGTGTATTTTGGATTATGAAAGAAGTATAAATGATGCACAAAACTAGCTCAGCTTTTTATTTCCATTCATATGCTTATATGCCACTAACCTGAGTAAGGAAGGACTGAAAGGAAAGGGAATTGTGGGTTACTCTACCTTTCCCCTTCCGTGTAAGCATTTTCAATATAAGTGGTAATGCAGGGACTCAGTATACACCAATAAGAAAGGAAAATATAGGGTACTTCTGTTACTTTTATTTTTCTGCAAATGCCATTGCCTTCTTTCTGTACCTGAGTCAAAATCTGGTTCAAATGAAAAGTTTATCTTCCCAAAACTGTCAGTGCCTCCACTAAATCAATCATACATATAACATGCTTATCTTGTACTCACTTTTTGAATCCTGAACTCATAAGATATTGTAAGAACTGTACACAAAAAGGGGGTTAGCAAAGAAAGGATATATTGCCTACTTTGCTTATTTGAAATCCTTTATACCAGTAGATTCATTGAACAGACATACAAAAATTTAATATTTTCAAGATGGTAACAGCAGGCCTCTGGGCACTGCACACCACCTGATGATCAAAACTGTCTCCACATATTTCTAAATACCCCAAGGAGGAGTTACTCCTCTCCACTTAACTCCTAGAGTGATCTCCACAGTGTGCAACTAAGAGCTGTGATCATTTACAGATTAGATGCAAGAAGGATCTTGTGCAGTTTTGCTAGTGGTTTTCAAACAGAGCCGAATGCAGGGTTGAATTTAAAAGATTTCAAAATTGTCATATCCAGGACATCAGAATTATGGTGACTTTTTTTTAATTGTCAGAAAAATAATTCTACAGTGGCAATGAAACAAATACTTGAGATGAAAGTTTAAAGGTGACTAGTGAATATTATGTGTCATATGCATGTGAAGAGTAGTTGACTTCCAGGTGCATGACAATCTTCTGATAAGAAGGGGATCATGGATAAACACTGAGAACCATCATACTTTATACTTTGATCATCATTTCATTGAAGGGGAAATGAAAAATCCTAGAAAAACTTTAAAACTTGATATAATCAGATGTGATACTCCTATATTAATAGATTTTGAGCTTAGTTACATGATTTTTTTGTTTGTTTTCTTGATTTAAGAAAATTAATATAGCACATTGGAGCTATAAGACATTCCACATCTTCTCACCACACCCCTCTTAATACTGTTAACTGTGTGGAAATGTAAATCTTAGCTTATATACCTGGCTTTGCCTTTGCCTACTCTGAATCTCTTTTTGTGCATCTTAGATTCCCCTCAAAATGTTGTCAGTAATATTCTTTAATTCTAAGCTATCTCACCAGGTAGGTTCGTTTAAAAGTAATTTTACCAAATAACAGATTATTAAATATATTCAAGATGAATATTCCCTAAAACAAACATTTGGTAAGTAACTGATTTTTTGCAAATTATCCTTCACATATTAGGGAATTTTCTCTCCCCATTAGACAAAGTAAGATTAAATGACATATTGCTCCTTCCCCCCAAAAAAACACTTAGCAAAATGTTCCATGCATCTTAGCTGTAACCTATTCAGCATTCTGGCTTCAAGTCCTGGTCATTCTCTCTCCTGAATATTCCTCATTCCTGTCCACGTAGTCTTTTTTTCCCTTTTTGTAGTTATTCACTACCTTTTGGTGAGTCGTTGCAAAGCCCATCACTTGATTGGGCTGATTCCCTTCCAAACTTATTTTTCCCAGATTACAAAGTTGATCTGTCAACCACAGAGGTTTTTAATTTTCTACAATACAAAAACTTTTTCTTTATGGTACGCAAACCTCATAATTTCACCTAGATCTCATGTTACCTTCTTTTTCATTTTTCCCCTAATACCACCAAAGTAGTTGTGGCTTCTTAAATATGCCATTTTTTTTTTTTTTTGGAAAAGCATCACATCTCTTTGTATTTGTCTAAGTAGAATATCTTCCCCATTTCTATCAAGATTCATAACTCATCTTCCAAGTTTTAACTAAAATGCCACTTCCTTTGTAAAGGTTTTCCTCTGCAGATTTCAATATTCTTTTTAAACTTCTGCTACTCTTTGTATATGCTTCTGTAAAGTTGATATTGTAACTGTTTATGCATCATTCTAATTGATGTAAATCTCCTTGAGGAGAACCTTGTCTTTTCATCTCTATATCGTAGCTCCAAGTATGGCAGCTAGAATATGTCTTCAACATTTACTGAATTAAAAAATTTAAAGATCTATTTACAGTCTTCTCTACAGCCTTCCTACCATGCCTCAGTTTTGCAGTTTAGAAAGCTGAAGCCAAAGAAATAAAGCTACTTAGTGAGAATTCTTTTAACTCAGATTGCCTTTATACCATAGAGAACCTTCTGAGTAGCATCTATATAGTAGTCATTTCTACTAGATGAAATAGTATGTCTTGTCATTATGTTTACATTCTAATCCTGGGAAAAGGCAAAAAGACAGTGATTGGACAAGATTTACATTTTTTTCCTTATTTAATTACTCAGATCTTTATTTTCTAGTAAATTTACTGAATTCAGGGCAAATTATTCTTTGTGTCTTCCCTTTACCTTCATAGAACTTGAATGTCTCATTTATTTAGTTCAGAGTTACTCAACCAGGGCAGTTTTGCCCCCTGAGGACAGTTAGCCAACTGTTTATAGATATTTTCCAATATCATATCTGAAGGAGTACTGGTGGGCAAGAACTGAACTTCTTACAATGCAGTCAGCCTCCTTAACAGAATGGATTATTGGATCCAAAGTGTTAATAATATTGAGGCTGAAAAACTCTAACAGAAATTTCTACCCAACCAAACCATGATGAAAGAGAAATTCATTCCCTCTCAGAGGGATTTGGAAGCTCTGTGTTAAGTATGGCAAAGTCTAGAGGCAATTGCTGCCCTCTCTACCCATTCCTGAGAGACTGCTTGCTGGTTTCCCCAATTTGTTCATAGCACTGACTGGCTTGTAAATATATGTTACCTGAGTGATTAATAAAATATATTTTGTTAAATGAGTTGGTTTTTGTTGCTGTCTTTTAAACCAAAGGGAAGCTAATTAGTCATAGTGTTGAGAGTTGAGTTTCTCTCTACTCTTTAACCAATTAATCTACTCAGTTACAGGGAGTAGCAGACTTTTTAAAAATGTTCTCAACTCTCCTACTTCTGTAACTTGGCAGTAATCATTTTAAGGGAGAGACCAGTGAGCCTATAAAAGAACAAAAAATAAAAGAAACTTTTAGGAAAGAGTAATATTAGAACTGAAGCTTGAGCTCTCTGGGACTCCTATTTAAATTATGTTCCAGAATTGATATTGGAGCATTTCCAATGAATTATGGCTAGGTAGAAAGAAACCAAACATGCATAAGGTAAAGTTAAATTAAGTTCCCAACTTAAATAATCAAGATTCAAAATCTCCAAAGCTAGTTGTCTTTATAGAGCAGCATACCTCAGGATAATTTTCCCTGGCTCCAAAGTCCCCATTGCACTTTTATATTCACAGTTAAAATTTCATTCCAAGAAAACTTCCTCTACTAATCTTTGTTATTGAATGTGAACTCTCCTGGGTTTTGAATCTCATTTTACATCCTCATTCCGCAGACCAGGAAAGACACCTATTCTCAGATATGTACATAGAGATCAACCATTGTTTTCCTCATTTTCTCAATAAAATGTATTTTTTCCTGTTTTAAAACCAAAAGGCTTTAAGTGCATAGCATGGAAAACCGTAAAGAAAATATGAAACACTCAAACCCACACAGCAGTAGTCTAAATTAACATTTTAGTTAACTTTTTTCCTAGAAAATTTTAATGTTTAAATTTATTACATAGTGGAAATGTTTTATTTTTAACTTTGTATTATAGCAGAAGCATTTCCCATGCAAATAAAAATTCTTAGTATACATTATTTTAATGGATGCAGAATATGCTGTGCATATTTCTCTGGACATACAATAGTGTACTAGTTACTACCATTTCTCACTGTTGACCAACAATAGAATGTTTCAAAGTTTATATTATTGAAATCACCCCACTGAACATTTGCTCCATTTTAAAGTCACCCCACTGAACATTTGCTCCATTTTAGACCCTACCTGTAACTTGACAAGGAACTTTATAGTTCATTTTTGGCAAGAATATCATTTCCTGGCACATGCCATGATCCTTCTCTATACAGAAGAGAAAACTTGTGATATTCTTTGACTGATTTGCTCTTCTCTCCCTTTTACCAATAACTTTTTAGATTTCAAAGCCAGGCACAGTGGCTTGTGCCTGTAAGCTTCAGCCTATGAAGCAACTGGGCCTAGGGATTGTGGTTAAAGTCCAGCCGGGGGCCCCTGGTGAGACCTAGTTCCAAAAAAATAGCTGGGTGTGGTGGCGCGTGCCTGTAATCCCAGCTACCTGGGAAGCTGAGGCTGGGGATTGCTTGAGTCTGTGGTATCCCAGGCAACATGAGCCTGTGGTTCCACAGGCAAAAATAGCGAGACCTAGTCTGAAATAAATAAATAAATAAATAACTTTTTAGATTTCAGATCAAAGGTCACTTCCTCAAAGAAGCCTTCTCAAATTTCCCAAATACATTTAATTATGGTTCTTGTTACATATTTTAATTGTATAGTGTACCTCTTTTCCACAACATTTATCTCATAATAATAATCCACTCATTTGTGTATTATTTGATTAATTTATGTTTACCCCCTTGAACTAGGACACTGCAGTCATTATTTGGTTAAGTGGTGATTGTTAATGCTGTTATAACACAGACCTAGTAATGTGCCTCATTTTTATTGTTGACAAGATGGGTTAAAGCCTGTGAATGAAATACAATTAGTCAAGAAGTAATTTTGTGCCAGGCATGAAGTTAGTTCCTAGAAGTAAAGAAGTGAGAACTATAGGCATGATTTCAATCTTCATGGTGATTGTAGACTAGTAAAAGGCAAATTTTCTGTAAAGGGGACAGATAGTAAATATTTTAGACTTTTCAGGCCATAGTTTTCTATCGCAACTACTCAGCTTTACCAATTTAAGGCAAAGTAGTCATTGACAATACATAAATAAAAGAATGTGACTGGATTTCAGTAAAATTTTATTTTTAAAAACAGACAAGGAGCTGGATTTAACTCATGGGCCATCATTTGCTACTAGAATCCACTGGTAAGATAGCTGTTAAAGAAATAATTTGAGATGATAAATACTTAAAATGGCAAGGACAGTGCAATGAAATCACATGGAGAACTGTCTAGCCTAGTTTAGGGAGCAGAATCCAGACTTCTGAAGAGCATACCTTTAAGATTTATGGATGAAAGGGTGTTTTCCGTATAAAAGCGGTTACATGCTCAGTGAAGTCCTAAAGTGTAGAATAGAAAGAGCAAGAATAGAAATTCACTCCTAAGCTTAACTTTTTGATGGAGACTAGGAGACAAGCTCGCATAAAGATAGAGTGAAAAACAGGCTGAGTATTGAAAAATTCTCAGAATCTACTACTCTAGAGAAGTGATGTCATCAGAAAACACCAAGGGACACCAGTGACATGTAACAGTATAGGAAGCTTAATCTAGACATTCTAGATTCTTCCATCTAGGATGTCTAGGATACATAGGTGGGGTTAATAAGCCTAAAGGCTATGGGAACCTCAGAGAACTTTAAAATAAAGCATTTCTAGATATGCATACCTAGATACTTACAAAAAAAGAACAGCTGAGGGCTGAGCAAGCGATGAGGAAGAGTGGATTTTGAAGAGTAGGAAAGAGTAGATTTTGAAGAGGTAGTAACGCAAATAATTGAGAAATAGGAACACACTGTTGACATATAATAAATGGTTTTTTTTTTTTTTTTTTTTTTTTTTTTTTTTTAATAAATGAAAGAGTAATATAAGGTCAGAGAATCCAAGAGGGAAGTGTCTCAGTAACAGATTGCTTGGTCATTTTGAATGTTTGAAAGAGCTATCTGTAGCTCAAAGCTACTTTTCATGACTATCTGGGAAATGATGCAGTTAAGGATTCAGCCACTCCTGATTTCTTAGCACAGGTATAAGCCTGATTTCCAATTCCTACCTCAAGGAAAGCCTAGTCTGGTTTTTCATTAAATATTTCAGTGAGTAGGGTTAGGGACCTTCCAGTATTAGTACATGGTCAAAATAAAAATACTCTAAAAGTGGAGCAGGAACAAAATTTCCCATATTTACAGTGATATGGGCTCAATGTTTTTCTGTTTTTTTGATCATCTGTATTAAACATGTATTTTATTTTTTAATTCTAATTTTTTTGTATTGTCTTACAACAATGCTAGGTATTGGGAAACTACCTATTAATCTCATTGGGTATTTTCAATTCAGAACTGGGGCAATTGAATTGTAATTTATTTTTAGAACAGTTTCACAAATTTATAAAAGTAGGAAGCTGAGATTTTTCTTACCTATATAGCAGGTAATTATATTCTTCATTCATTTTTAGCTGAGAAGACCTAGTTTAAGGATGAAACTATGAACTAGAAATTTCTCCAAATCTGAAAAGATTAGTCATAGGAGTGAAAGGAAACATTGTTCATTTCTTAAGCTGCTCCTTACTTTTGTAATAATATGAGCTGTTTTCAAATTGAGTTCATTAATTCCAGCATATCCACTCTCCTGTACTAAGTATATCCAAAGTGTGTGTCTGTGTTCTCAGTTCCCTGGCATCTCATTTCCAACCTATTCCTCACTCTGACCTTTTGCTCTCTTGGGGTTTCTCTGACTTGAGCTCTCCACTCCATAAGCTTCTCTTTCTCTTCCTTAAGGACCGTTTTCTATCTTCTATTTCCTTTCATCTTCTGCTGCATTCAATTTTAAATTGCTATCCCATTATTGCCAGGAACCATAGCTCCTTTGAACTGTTGCCTTGTTATCACTCAGTAAAACAATGGCTCCAACTGGGTGCCTGCACCCAGGTTGCTAAGTATATCTGGGTAGAAAAAAAATAAATGCCAATCTGTACAGCAGTATTAACACTGTAAATTCAGTATCATAAACTTCATCTCAACCCATACTCTGCAGAGGGAAGATTATCCTTACAATGGATTGATCTCTACCAACTGAACTCACTTCTTGAGGGTATTACCTTTTTCAGAGAGTCTTTTGTGAATCTCAGTCTTCCCTTATAATTCAGGGCGAAAGCTCTTTTCCTTTGAGTCATTTCATTCTTGCTTTATCTAACTTGCCCCAGCCATCATTTCTGATTGTGGGTCATGGACCCACCAGATTGAGAACAGTTAACAGTGTTAACTGGACCTTGAAGATAGGGTTGGCTAGATACCATAAGAGAAAAACATTCCCAAAAAGTGAAATGAAACCATCAAGAGCAGAAGAAATGTTATGTTAAGGAAAACTTACTTCTCTAGATTAGTTGACAGTGTGAGAAGCAGAATAAATTGATTGTAAACCAGGTATGAAAGCGTTGAACACTGGGAAGCTTAGAGTTATAAGCATATATTAGGAAATCTGAAGATTTTTGAGCAGTAAATAACAATTGACTTAACAGTCGTATACAGGGAGGATTTGGTAGTAAATGGTAGACAGGCTGAAACTAGAGACTACTCAGTCAAAAGACCAATACAGTATAAAGCAGGGAGGACCTGGAGTTGAAGACTTTTCATTAAATGCCTGTTACATG
This sequence comes from Uropsilus gracilis, assembly GCA_004024945.1. NCBI lineage: Eukaryota > Metazoa > Chordata > Mammalia > Eulipotyphla > Talpidae > Uropsilus > Uropsilus gracilis. The sequence continues at coordinate 125,913 of PVHY01002159.1, read as the reverse complement.
CTAGGCATTGGTGACAGAGGACTCGGTTCTTATGAGGGAGTTTTGCATCTAGTCAGACACTGATCTCTAAATGGTCCCTGAAGAGATCTCTGTGCAAAAATTTGGGTACTAATTTTGTCTTTTATCTGGTTACTACAGAATTAGATCCTTCTTTTACAATGGGATTTATTCTCTCGCCTCTAAAACGACTATTTCATTTTATGACTTTTTGCTAAGGCAAAATTTCCACCATTTATACATAAAGAAAGGCAAGTCTGCTTAAAGCAGAAAAAATAGGAACACCACGTGGTCAAACCAGAGAAGAAAATGACATGTTTTAAAGAGATAATGGAAGATGCTGTTGAGAATGAATCTGAAGTTATATTGGGGACAAGAAAACCAGGTAAGAGGTTGTTGTAGTAGTCCACCTGCTTAATAATGAGGGCCTGCACTAAGATAATCTGAAAGGAAGAGGACATCAATCTAAAAGTTGTTACTTCTACCATAATCTTTTTTATCTTTACCCTGGCATAGCTCAAGTATGGATAGGGGAATCAAGAATATAGAAATACTGTTTACTTCTCCAGAATGAAAGGTAGTACTTCTACTGTCAAATAGTCTTTTCTGGCTCCCTTTTAACTTCGAATGTGGTTCTCCAACCTTCACATTGACTCTGCGTACTTCCCAGTCAATTCTTGCTTTTTGCTTCAGTTAGCCGAATTTGGTTTGTAGGGATCACAATTTTGAAAATCCTAATTGACAATGTGTATAGTACTTGAGACATCTGTGGATAATCAGGTAGAAAATGGTTAGGAAGTTGAAAATATACTGGAATTGCTGTTCTCAAAGTGATGCATTAGAAATGCAAATTCGTGTGACCTACCTCAGATTTCCTGTGTGAAACATGATTGGGATCCCAGCAGTCTTACAAAAAGTTCTCAAAGTTATTCTAAAGCACCCTATCATTTTAAACCTGCTGAACTCAAGCTTAAAGAAGATATTGGAGGTGGAGATAAATATATCTGAGTCAAATGTAGTTGCTGTTTGAGAATGAATAATCTCACTGGAGAATAGAAGAGAGAAGATGATCTCATGAGGTTAATGATACAACGAATTCAAGAATGCCGTAGAAAATCAAGAAAGGGGACATTTAACAGAGGTTTTCAGTGATCTAGTGTCACATCCTACCCTGAGGTCAAGGTAGATAAGAACAGAGCCAAAGCTTTAGAACTAACCATTAGGAGGTTTGGGGTGTCAAGACATCTGTACCGATAATAAGTGGTGAGAGAACAGAGACCAAAAATAAAAGATACTGTGGCAGTTTGAAAGTGCAAGAGAGTTGGGACAAGAAAGTCAAGAAGAGTTTTTTTCAGTTAGCTTTTGCTGTAAAATACACCTGAAAACATAGTGGTTTAAGAAATTATTTAGCTCCTATTTCTGAAGAGCTGACTGATCTCAGCTGGGCTTGCTTGTGCTTCTGCATGGTACTGGGGGTCTTGCTCTAGGTTGGACTCTCACTTTTCTGTCATCCTCCTGCTAGGACTGCCTGACTTGCCTGGGCATATCTTTTTCATGGAGGTGGAAGAATTTTAAGAGGATAAGCAGAAGCACACAGGGCTGTTGAGGCCTACATTCACACACTCAATTGACACACTGATACTTGCCTCCCTCTCTTGGCTGGTTATGTGGCCATGCCCACTTTCAAGACCTGGGGAAATAGAATTCACCTCGGAGAAATTGCAAAGTGACATGGCAAAGAGCACAGGTTCATGGAGGAGTGAAGGACTAAAACCCAAAATAGTCATGATCTGAGCATACATAAGAGTGGAAAGGAAGGACTATGTAGAAGAAAAAAGTAAAAGATCGATAACATAGGTTAACTTGCTAAAACAGGAAGGACTTTTCTGGATATGAAAAAAAACAAATTTGATTGGAGTTAGCAAACTAAAGTTCATCATGCCCAGTTAAATATGAATTTTGGTAAATGAATAACTTTTCAGTATTATGTATGCATTGTACAATGTTTGGTAGACTCTCAGCACATATTTTTTATTATTTCAAATATACTTTAAAAATTTCTATAATGCAACATTTGGAACATGCACCAAAATATTCCTTATTTATTTTGAAATTCTAATTTAATTATGAATCCTGTTTTAATCTGGCAGTCTACTTTGGATGAATTTCAAAAATAAATCCATGGTAAAATAATCTACAAAGGGATGGATGAGTACATTTGGGATTTAATTCTGGAAGAAGTTTGGAACAGCTGCTATGGATGCTGGAAAGTATCAGTGAAAGAATTGCTGAGCAGTAGTGAAGGCCCACTTAACAATAAGCAGCATGAGTTTTTCTTGGATTAAGTCAGTAGTGATGTTTAACTGCTGGGCAGCACTAGTGGTGTAAAGATTGCTAACACAGGCAGCCACCTTGGCTTGACTTCAGTAGCCGACACCTGATCTATGACTAGGATCCACAGTGTCCAGGTAAAAGCAGAAGGTGAATAGGGCAATAGAAGTTGATCAGGTGACCAATGAATCAGAGAAGCAGAAATTCACAGAAAAGAAATAGAATTTTCAACCTTGGAAGAATAGTTCGATGTGATAATGGGGTTAAATGTCCAATTCCACATTACGGAACTATAGCTAAATTAAGAACAAGACCTCTGGAGACATGTAGCTGGTATTGCATTCCAGTTGTGTGATCTTGGTCAAATAATTTTAACTTCTCTGTGTCTTAGCTTTTTGTGTATGAAACAGGATACTCAGGGTTATCCTGAGTATTAAGTGAAGTAAATAAGCCATATGAAGTACCTCGAGTATGTGTATTGTACACAGTAAACCCTCAAATGTTTGCTATGTTTCATTATTTTAAATACCACTTACACATATCTCTAGCCAATAAATGTGTTTCAGAGACCATTATTTTAAAGACAAGTGGCAATTCTACTTTGTGTATTTTCTGCTTTCCTCTAACAAATGCAATAATAAATACATATACAATTAGCATCCCATGTTGGAGCTCAAACAGCCTTTACCATTTAAGGTTGTTTTCTTTACTGTTGTTACAAGGAAATAATTACCATGCTAAAGTCATATCTGTCTCCTCATTTCCCCTTAGGTGGCCATGCTTTGGGATTTTCATAGTTTGAGTAATTCCTCTGGGCTCTGCCACCCAGCAAGTTAAAGAGGACAAGATTCCTCCCAGGGGACTGTGGTTCTGGGAATGTGAGCGACTTGTTTTCATGAGATCTGCACCCTGACCCGGCCTACCATTAGGAGCTGCAGTGTTGGTGGTTGTATTGTTTTTAGTTCTTACATATTAACATGGCTATTTTATTTGAAAATTTTTGCAAGTGAATGTTTTATGGGGGCATTTTGCTTATACAAAGAAACATTAAAAAACTATTTTAAAGCAACTGCTCATGTCCTATTTTTCTCTTTAAAATAAATGTAAGATTTAATTGATGTTGTCTGGAAAGAAAAGGAAGACCAAGGAAATGGCTGTGTTCTTCGTGTTTTAAAATAAAGGTAATAGTATTCTCTGTTTGAATGGAGACTTCTAAGAAATTATCAGTTTCATACACAATCAACTTAAATGCATTCTTTATCTTTAAAAGGAAGCAGAATAGGATCACTGAGTAAATCACATGTGTTCACAGTCTTGTCTGGTGTAATCATATACTATATAAACACATTATTCTCTAGTCAGGAGGGGAAGGGGACATTTGAAGCAGGACTTGCCCTTGCAGAGACCTTTTTTTGTTTAATGAATAGTGCTGTTAGACCACACAGTAGAAGATAACAGAAAATGTCTCCATGCTTTCCTCTACCTATGTACTTTCTCATTCTCCTTTGTTCTCTAAGGACATCTGTTGTAATGATTATTCTGTAACACACATAGGTACATAGCAGAAGGCATATCATATTTCATTTATTATTTTGTCTGCTATAATTATTGCTCTCTTTCATATCATGCCATTGTAGGGGTTTTTTTAATATTTTGCTTATAAAACAGATGAAAGGGCATTAGGGAAAATTTATTAGTTGAGATATCTAAAATACATGTTTTGACTTTGAATAAATTTTTATGGGAAGTTCAACAGATTTTTTACTGAGCTACATCTTAGGGTGCTAGGTACACTAAAAAAAGTGATGTTTTAAGAAGATTTCATTCTCCTTTTTTATATCAATTGCAATGGGTTTTTTTTTTTTATCATATTTAGGCATTTGAGAGACATTCTTTGTTTTGAATAATTTGAGTTTGGAGGCCTAAAAAACAATTTAGGTCCATTATCTCAAATGTTTTCAACATTTTGATACCTGGTTTGCTGCTTTTGTTACGTGTTGCAATTCAAAATTTAAGTTTCTACTTGGTAGGGCTTCTTATATTGCCTCTCAGTTTTGCCTAAGGTTGATCCTTTGGGGATTTTTGAAGTTTATGCTTCAAAGGTTTTTTATTATGAAATGCATTACTTTTCATTTTTAAATGTTCAAATAAAATTTTATTTATTATGAAATATATCAAACATATACAAAAATAGAGCAAGTGGTATATGTTAGTACAGGTACCATGTTTGTTAATGCAACAGATGTTCAGGAACTTAAGAAATGCTTGTGGCTTAATATACAATTGAAAGCATTTGTGTAAATCAAAATTTTAAAAATATCCAACCGTTTCCCAAACTGTGACAGATTGTATTTTATACGTTTGCTGGTGATCAGCCAGTTTTTGGACCTACAAATGTGTTTCTCATAGAAACAATCTTAAATAACAGTTTTTGGGACAACTCTCAGTAATTTAACTAATTCATTTAAGGGAAACCCATGTATTTTTTTAACATTTCAATGAGAAAATGCCTTCTTTGCAATTGGGATACTAGGGAATGCCATCACCTTTCTTTTCTGCGAAGTGTGAAGAGAGAAATCAAATGGAAATTTATGACCATGGTGGGCTCTCAGCAAAAGTAACAGGAACTCAGAAAAGACAGTCGGGAGGTATGAGGATTGGAGGCGCACTCTGTACTTGACAATCTGAAATTATTTACCATTTCCCCTGTTGGAGTTTGTGTATTTTTTAGAAAAATCTTTTTTCTAAAAGAAACAAGCTTCCCTTATAAAATAAGTACGCCAAGGTACCTAAAGTTTACGTTTTCTTCTATAAATTCCTATTTTCTTCTTTAAGTTGCTGACATAGGAGAAAGTTTCCACTGACTGAGATAGTCTAAGACAGCAAGAAAAGGTTTCTGACTTAAACATAAAACTATCATAGGCACTAAAATGCCCATAATTAAAATCAGATTGTTAAAATGTTTGTAGTAAGCCTATATACATACAGGTGATGCTATTTAAAGAATCTGGGACTAACAAGTGAAAGAGCAAAGGGTGAGAGATTCACAAAGTATGGAGTAACTAAAAACAAGGCAGCTCAGAGCTAAAATCTGTAAATAGTACAATATTCACTGACCCTTCGATGGTCACTTAACTTTCCAGGATAACTAGGGAATGAATGATTGAAACAAATCAGTCCTACCCCTACTACTTTTAAGAGCCCTACTTGAACAGTGACCCTAAATCCCAGAATCTTCAATTGCTACTGTGGTGTCGCTGTTATCATGTCAGCTAATATAGACTCCAATCTTACATTCTTTCCAGAAGACTACATGTGCTTGTAAGTAATTTGACAATAGATCCCAAAGCTAGCCAGTCTCATTTTCCAGAGAAAGTGATACCAGTATTATGTACAAAAAGAATCAAACAACCTTTGTAATGAGTCCATTGACATTCCAACAACATAATATACCACCACCTTCACTAACACCCATGCCCTGAGTTAGGATAAAGAGGGGCCTACTATGTGTTATTAAGTACCACACTAACCAGGTACTTCATGTTACCACACTTATCCTCACAATCCTCAGGGATTGGGAAGTGGCGAGTGTTCTCATTTTATAGTTGTGAACATATCTCAAAAACTAGTTTGTGACATGCAGCTACCCCAGACTGGCCAGGTTCATGGTTGACTTGGGCAGAAAAAGAACTTTGGAACCTTTGGTATCACTAATACGCCTTTAATGCAAAATCAGGGTACTGGACTCAGAGTCCAGCAGGCAGAAAAATAAGCAAGCAGCAGCTAAGCTTCCTAGCCTCTGTGAATCTCCCTTTTTAATCCTCATGTCTTGGTCCAGGTGTCCATATTTACATATGTACATGCCATGCTCGCTGGTTTCTCAGCCCAGGTGTCCGTAATCAGATGCACATACCTCATGCTCCTTAGCACTTTCTCACAATAACCTGACAGTACATATGGGTAATGAAACCTGGGAGAAAAGCAAGGCCACAAGTGACAGCTATAGAGGCTGATAGAGGGAGGCAAAAAAGAGCTCATGATCCTTGCAGAGTGACAAAACTGGATTCAAATCTGCTGTGAGGGAAATGAACCTATAGATCCCTTTGGTGAACCTGCCTACCAACTACAGGAAAAGAACCCCAAAATCCTTCTCTGCAGTTCGCTTTACACACATGAGCTGCCCTAAGAGCTGTAGCTCTTTGACCTATGGGCTCTGGGCCCTGAAACTTTCAGAGTCAGCTCATGTTCTTAAGACCTAACTCCTGAACTCCCAGGAAAAACATTCCCCTTCACCCCATTCCTTCTGGAGAATACCCTGAGGCTTTCACAAAGTTGCAACTAGAAACCCAGTTACCTCTAACTCAAATGAGGAAATCTTGGAACTTGACATTAAGACCCTGTTGCTGAAGAACCCTTCCAAGTGTGGAACCCCTCCCTCCCTATTTACCTGTCATGCTAAGACTGCCAGAAAAGGACCCCTACCCAGAGTAACTCCAGAAGGAAACCAGAGAAGTAAAACTAAAGACTTAGAGTTGTCAGGTCATCCTATAAAAAAGTATCTTCTATGTAATTAAGTTCTCCATTGACTACAAAGATAGCAACTTCTAGATCTCCCAATTCCTAACTGCTACTAGAAAGTCAAAATTTAAGATACCAAATTCAGAAACTCCCAGAAGTAGCTATGGCAGGTCTCAAAGTCTGATTTGGAGACCAGCAGCATTGACCTCTTCTGGGAACCTGTGGAAAATGCAAATGATTAGGCTATACCCCAGACCTACTGAATCAGAAGTATGGTCCAGAAATCTCTAGTTTAACAAGCACTGCAAACAATTCTGATGTACACTAAAGCATGACCCCACTGACCTATAAATGGTCTCAGATTCTCCATATTAACCTAGAATTAATCTACAAAAACTGCATAGGCCTAGAGTCTGCTAATTCTAGCCAGTGCTGTAGTTAGACTTGTGGACTTTTCCAAATCAAGACAACTATCAAGGTCTTCATTTCATCAAAACTACTAGGAAATTTTCAGAAGGATTGCAGCTGATCAATAGTGATTAAATTGCAGTTTTAAGATAATGTTTATGATAGGGAATTTTTTTAAAAATTCCATGGATAGGGATTTGCTAAAACATATAAAGATAGGTTCAACTTTTACACTGCTGGTGGAAATGCAGACAGGTCCAGCCACTATGGAAAGCTGTTTAGAGCCCCTCAAAGTACTGAAAACGGAACTACCATTCCATCCAGCAATCTGGGAATCTATCCAAAGGATACAAAAACACTAATTCAAAAGGATACCTGTACTGGGGTGTTTATTGGAGCACTATTTACAATAGCCAGTATATAAAAATTACCCAAATGCCCCCAAACAGAGGAATAGATCAGAAAGTTGTGGTATGTGCACACAATGGAATATTATTCATCAATCAAAAAAGACAAATTTGATGCATTTTAGATAACATGGATGGACCTAGAAGGAATCATGTTTGTGGAAATAAGCCAGAAAGATAAATACTGGATGATCCCACCTATATGTAGGATGTAGGGAAAACAAATAAAAGGACAAGGTAAATTTAAAATTGTCAGCAGAGCTGAAGCATAGAGCAAGAACTGGGAGGGGGCTAAAATTAGGGGAGGGTTAAGCACAAGAGATAAAGATAATAGTTGATGAGTGACAAGCTGGTGGGAGAACCTCACTATAGACAGTGATATAGAAATATATATATATATATGTGCAATCAGTTTTAAAAATTAAGGTTCAACACTAATACTTCGCTATAGTCTCATCACTTTATACAGTGAATTTATTCCATATTTATTGCTTGCACAAATGAGTATACATTCATACATATTCAAGACCTGAATAAAATGCAGCCATTAGAAAGATGTTTTCTTACAGCAATCCCACTCCTAAAAACCTGAAAGTTTATGTTCATAGCAACTTTATTCATAATTGTCAAAAACTGGAAACTCAGATATCCATCTGGTAAATGGATCAACAAATCTGCAACATCCACCCATAGACTAGAATACTTAGAATGAAATTACCAATATATGAAACATGGAGGTTTTACAAGTGTATTATTCTAGATGAGAGAAACCAGACTCTAAAGGTAAATATATGATTCCGTTTATGTGACAGTGTGAAAGAGGGAGATCTATAGAGATAGAAAACAGGTCAGCGAATCCTGGAAAAAAGGTAAGTTATTGTTAAGTACAAACAGACACTGGGAAGGTTTTGAGGGTGATGTAACTGTTCAGTCTCTTGATCATGGTAATGGTTCCACAGCTATACCCATTCATCAAATCTTACAGGATTATATGTTTTTTTTAATTATTTTTAATATATATACTCAGTAAACCTGACTGAAGAAATGTAGTTTCTAAATGTTTTTAAAATATAGCGTTTAACAACTGATATTGAGGACATGGTAGGAAATGCCTGACTTGTTCTTTTTGTTTACTTTTAGGTATTTATTTTACTACATATATTAAATGAAAAGGCAACCCACAAAACAGTATCTAGAAGCAAATCTCAAGCATGTAAGTCTGAATATTTACATGTGCCTGAGTTACATGTTTGTTGAAATGTCCTACCTTTTATGCCACCTAGAGTGTCTCCCCTGACTGCACTGAACCATCCTTCCTTGTAGCCAGTTGTACTGCTAGCATCCTGTTAGTGACACCAATTATAATGCAAGGATCAGGCTCACCAATCTTCTTGGTTCTTTATTGATTCTAGCAGTTACACAGACACACCAAGGAGGGCAGACCAAGGGAACTGGGAAGCAGGAAAGCCCCCCAGACCCCAGAAATCTTCACAATCTGTCCCTGGGCTTTCTCTCTCATGCTTGTCCATGCTCTCTCTTGTGCTGGTGTTTTTCCAGGGCAACACTGCCTCTTTAGCTTCGCCTCCCAGGCCCAGGTGTGCCTACTCACATATTTGCACATCCATTGGACCAGGTGTGTACACACATGGGGAGGGCACAACACCACAGGTGCAGGTTATACAGGCTAATGGAGGAAAAGTCCTGACCAACTCACTTATCCTACAGTTACATAAAAGTTTAAATCCCTAGAGCAAGATTTGAAAGAATATATTTCAAGTTCTTACAGGCTGTTAACTTTAAGATGGGGGCTACATTTGGGGAAGATATTAAGGGATCCTTCTTTTATATGTTAGGATTTGGATTATTTTAAGAGTTTATACTTTATGTAATTAATAATGTTTTGGAGACTGAAGGAATTAACAATGTAAATAAAAACAGTTACCTGGTTGGTGGAATAACAAATGATTTCCTTTTTCTTTTAGCCTCTAATTTTCCTGTATAAACAAATGGTGCTTTTTTAACTAGAAGAAAAAGTTATTTGAAAAAAGGTGGCGAGAAGGGGGCATAGTGACTCAAAAAGAACTATACAGATTGAAAATATGAAAGTTATGAAAATGTCGAAAAACAAACTTTCACTGGGAAAAATATTTGGATACTTCAACAATAGTGCTTTGTCATTTATTTTATTATTTATATTTGGATTATTTTGTATTGTATGCCCCATATTTCTCCCACCACCATTTCACCCATGACCTATCACCATTTTCCCTAGTGTTCTTCCCTCCTGTTTTTCCTCCCTCCTTATCCCTCTTTTGCCGGATATTTAATTGAGCTTTCTCAAACATAATGTCCATACAAATCACCTGGAATGTTGAAATACAGATTGAGTCCAAGAATTTATTCTAACAAGCCACCGCATGAGTCAAATGTTTCTGGTCCAAGTATCAAGGCTCTGAAACTACACTGGCAAGAGCAACCCCATATAGCAACTCAGCACTTGAAATGTGGCTTGTTCAAAGTGAGATGAAAACACTTGTAAAATACACACTGAGTTTTGAAGACTTAATACATGCAAAAGAATAAAAATCTCACAACAATTATATATTAATTACCTGTTGTGATGATATTTGGGTACATAGATAAACAGTAAGTATATTATAGAAATTAATTTCCCGTTTCATTTTGGGTTTGTTTTGTTTTTGTTTTTTTTTTTTGAGACTAGGTCTCGCTATGTTGCCAGGGGAATACCATGGACTCAAGCGATCCCCAACCTCAGCTTCCCAGGTAGCTAGGATTACAGGTGCGCACCACCACGCCCAGCTACTTTTTGGGACTAGTTCTCGCTGTGTTGCCCCGGGTGGGACTCGAACCGCGATCCCCAGACCCGGCCAAGATTCCATAAGCTGTTGCTCACAAGCATGCACCACCGTGCCCACCCCTCATTTTGTCATTTTAATGTGATATAGGCTAAGTGAGTTAGTCAGGCTTTTTCCTTCATTAGCCTGTATAACCAGCACCTATGGTATTGTGCCCTCCACATGATTGTGTGTACATGCCTGGTCTAGTGGATGTGCACATGTGCACACCTGGGCCAGAAAGGAGCAGATAAAAGGGTGGTGTCACCCCCGGAAGGGAGCAAAGCACCATGCAATGCCAGAAAAAGAGTGTGAGGATTCCTGAGGGATTGGGGGCTCTCCTGCCTCGCAGCCCCCCTGGTCCTACTCTGACTGGTGTGTCTGTGTAACTGCTAAGAGCCAATAAAGAATGCACCAAAAATCTGATGCACTACAATTGGCCACAAGAAAAGGATGCTTACATGATATGTGGCTACTGGAAAATTTTAAATTGCATTTATGCTTTGTGTTTTTGGCTTGTATCATTATTATTATTATTGTTGTTGTTGTTGTTGTTATTATTATTATTTGGACAACACTAATCTAGAATAACTATTAATGAACTTCACTCAAGTTCTTAAATCACCAATAAAGGCAGGAAAAAAATTAACACCTTATTAATGACCAATTAGGTGATTTTCTATATTTACATAAACATTCTTATGAGTTCTTAAAAGCTATAGATGAAGGTTGAGACAAATAAAGATTACAAAGTTTTAGATAAAGAAGTTTGAGGTCTTCAAGTTTAAACCTCTTTATTATTTGCAATTCCACAAAAATGAATTCTGTCCTCAATACTGTCAGATTTTTGGAAACTGTAGGCAAAATGACAACCAAACCAGTTTCTCAATATCACTTTTTATCAACATTATGACAACAACATTGAACAAAATGACCTTATTCTCCTCTACTTAACATCTGTGAGATCCGAATAGGTACTTACCTGACAGGTAACTGTGTAAGGTGAGGTGCCAACAAGGAGAACCTATGAGGAGAAACTAAGAATGATGCTTGTCTTGACAGAATCCCATGAGCTATGTTGGCAGAATGCTTTCAAACAAATATGCAGAGGTCATCACAGTGCAGTTTTCCTGACGAATCAGACAAGCTCCACGGAAGAAAGCTTACCTGAGCGAGTTTGTACGGGTGTTATAGCTTCTGTTTGATAGTATTCATGCAAATGAGGCTTTTGAATTAACCATTTTCTAATTTAATTAACATTACAACATCGCATAAGTTTCATATAATGTAATGTTATAACGTTACATTATAACACCACTTTAAGGCCACCACAGAACATACATGTACAGTTCTATTTTTTTTTTTTTTTTGCCATACACTGTCCCTTGGTCCCAAGTTTACCTCCCCCCACTTGTTCCCCATTCCCTTCTGATAACCACTAATTGGCTTTATAGTCCAAAAGTTAATTTTGTTTTAGTTAGTTCACCTGTTTGTTTTCGTGTGCACTTTTACTTAAATAATCAATAGTAAGAATGCTGTCCCTTCACCTCTCTCACATAACCTACAAGCACTACTAAAGCAATTTAGGCCTGAGATAACCTACAAGCACTATTAAAGCAATTTAGGCCTGAGAAACTTTGAAGGTTTGGACATGGTTGATGGCAGTGGGATGAAATTTGAAGTGTAGCAATAACATAGTCAACCTTCCATTATATGTGCAAATGAGGGACAAGAATTGCTGAGATGATTAAAAGCTATGAATAAAACAAAAAGCTCATTTTAATGATTATTTTTTAAAATGTATTATCAAAGATATAGCAGAAGCATAATTGAAATTTGTTACATGGGTTACATTTTCTTTCTGTGAGGAAATGAAAAGATACCCTTAGGATAATAATAAAGTATATGATTATGAAAAGAGATGAGTTGAAAATACCAATAGGTTGTTAAAGTTTTTTACTTAAATTTTGGTTCCCTATCCATATTTCATTCATATATAACATGGCATTAAAGGAGTCCAGGTTGCTTTGGTGTCCTTTCTTAACCTATGAGCCAAAGCCAGAGGAAAATTATTTGCACAGACCCAAAGATCCTTATGATCATGGGTTGGGTCAAATATGGTCATTTCTATTCATTTTACAGTCAACATTTTAAAAATTGCCCCTCCAGAAAAGTTAACCTACCTAAGAATGACTGTATGGAACTTGCCCAAGAGTGAAAACTGCCTAGTTCAAAACTAAAGCTTGAACTAGGCAGAATATTGTACTGCCTATGAACTTTAACTTTATCTCTGTCATTAAGAATAATCAGACTAGCAATTTTAGAAACTTATATGCTTGCTGGAACTAAAAAGCATGTAAGTTAGTTTGGGTAAGTTAGCTGGGAGTTAGTTTGGTTAATTTGTTTTTATTGATACTCAAAAGTAGAGTGTACTTAGTGTTTTCATCATCTCATTCCCAAACATGAGCAATAATTATTTATAGGGACAGTCAATTTTTTTTAATTATTACCACCACACACAAAGAAAACCCACAATATTAAAATGTTTTTTAAAATGTGTCAGGTGTAAAGATACCTGACCTTTAGATCAGCATATTGGTCCAGGAGATAACTGTCTTAGAATACCTGTCCTAAACATTCCATGATTGGGTGATTTGGATTGATGAAACAGTAATAAAAAGTTTAGATTCTGCAAAGATACCTACATTTAAGTTTAGTTCAATAATTATGAGCTTTTTCCTCAAATACAGAGTTTTAGGAAAATAAGATGTTTCAGGAGACTCAACACACTGCTCATGTCTTGTAAAACACCAAAAATTCCCCCCCATGCTTCCTAGAATTTTTACTTCAGCTATAATTTTAGGGTAAATATTTGTATACATAATAAGTGCATTTAAATTTATAATGTCTGATTCTTTTTTGAAGGTTAGGTTTAAAATAAGCAATTCAAAACAGAAAATATCAGTCTAGTTTCTGTGAAAGTACAGTAAAGCTACAAATCTACCAAAATTTCATTCACATTTACCTATATATTTCTGAGGCATAGCAGCCCTGACTGGTGGGAAGAACTTTCTTTCTGGAGTAGGATTTGTGTAATAGCCTTTGTATGATAATTACTTGGCTTCAAAATAATGCTTTCCTCATATAGACAGATTCAGAAACAAAATGTTTAGAGAATTATTTTAGATGTAACTTAGGTTGAAAAATTAACCATGGCAAATCCAATCTACTCTCTTACTCTCCTAATCCACGTTTCATACGTTCTTCTCATGCCAGAAGTACCTCCTTCCCATCTCTCCAACCCTTGTTTCCTATTTTCCAAAGGATCAAGAATAATCAAAATAACTTCAAAGTCCCCACTACCACCACCATAATCACCTATTGGTGTCATCTGTAACCATACATTCTGCTTGCCTTTCTGTTACTATGAATGAAATGTTCTAGCACTCAGCCCTTCCCGTACTCAAACATAGTAATTCAGCTATTTTAATCCTTTCTCGTGCATCATCATTCCTGTTTTCTCTATTGGATTATTTCTTCACATAAACTATTACCACTGTGGTGAAAACAACTGTCAGCTGTCTCCTGGATTCATGCAGTAGTCACCTAACTTGTTTTCTTTCATCCTGTGTTCACCCTCGATCTGTACTCATCACAGCAACCTGAATAGTCCCATGAAAATCCAAGAACATTTTGTCACTCCTTTGCTCAAAGTCCTCTGAATCTCCACATGCCACTAAATGGAAAAACTGAAATCCCTACAAAGGTTTCCAAGACTCTAAGTGGCCTTCCCAGCCCTTCTCCACTTCCTTCTTACAACTCAAACTGATCTCGGGTTCCTTTCCCTAGCCTCTCCCTGACCTGTCACACTGACTTCTTTGTTTCTCTTTGGATACACATTCCTACCACTTGCCCCAGATTTTCACATGGCTTGTTCCCTTACATTCTTTTTATTTTTCCTCAAATATTACTTTCTCAGAACTTTACTCAGAACTTTAATATTATAACTCCTCCTACTGTCCCTGCTCTATTTTCTCCATTACACTTCTCTCCATGTGATGAAATATTATGTATTTTTACATCCTAATTGTTTATAGTCTATCTACCCAGGCACACTGTTAGGAATTATTCAGTGTTTTGAGGCTTTACACTACATTCCTCGCAAGCCAGCAAGTGAGCCTGCTATGGCTACCTACATGCTGGCAGAAGACATGAGACTCCTATGACAGAAATAAAGAACTTTATTACGGTACATAATGCATCTACTCACAGTACTATTGGCAACATATGCTTCATATTCTCATTGGTTTTTCCTTGTCTCCCAACTCATGGGTGCAGTGGGGAGTGGGTCCAAATGGATGTTACACACAGCAGGTCTGCATCACAGCTGAGGAGTTTTGAGCTAGGGCACCTTCCATTTTGTGATGGCTTCTATCATATGATCATTCCTTTTATTATCCTGGTCAGGAAGTATGTATGACCTTTGTCCTAGAGGTAGATACAATCCAAAGGTTGTTGATTATACATTCTTGAAGAGACAGTTCCAGGACAAAAGTTATCACAAGATATGTAGGAATGTCATGGCAGAATGTCGCCTAGCGACACATGTTCAAGAGGCCTCTCCACGGGTTGGAACTCAAATGCTTCCCTGCCCTGTGAAAATATTGCTCAGGTATCACATGCTCAGTAGTTCTTTCTGAAATTGTCCTTTTCTCGGTAGTTGTCTGCAAACCCCATTTTATGCATGTGCAACTTAGTTTTCAAAGAAACACTCAAAATTACCCTATGTAGATTCCTGGAGCTTTGTCCCTAAACATCTTTTTCTTTTCTGATTCTCTATTTCTTAAATTGCGTTCATCTTCCTAATTTCTAATCTCAGCTGAACAAAACCATTGTGCTTTGCTCAGTTCTTCATACATCAATCCTTAGAGAGCTTTCAGGCAGAAAGCAAAGACCTTTGTGGAAATCATCTCATTTGTTTTCTTTCTCCCAGGGATCACATCTCCAAACTGCCTATTACTCAGCTTCTGAAAGTGGCTGTTTTATATATTTTGTCTATTTTTATAATTTCTTATAGCAGAAGGCCTAGCCTGGTATCAGTTACTTCATCCTTGCCCGACTGTCTTTTTTGACACTAACTACTTCATATGTTTTAGGCTTTTGATTTGAGTGGGAGATATTTTTGTTGTCGTGCTTTTTTACCATGTCTCCAGTTTAATGACTATTTCCATCTGCCTTATCCCCATGTCACACCCTAGTAAAGAATAAAGTCTTAAAATTATTTTAGAGGGTTCATGCTCTTTATTGACATCGGGAATATGGCCAATCTAGTGACTGAGCCAGCTGGTGTCTCAGTTCAGTTACTGTAATGTTTTTCTTTGCCTTTTTGCTTTCCTGGATCCAATGCTTCCCATAAATCCAGGACTTCAAGCAATATATCAACAGCAGTTTTATTTAGCCCCCTTTCATAAAGAGAAAGGAACTGGAGAAAGTTAACTTGCTATTTGCCCTCACTTACCCAGGTCCTGAGACTCATTGCCAAAACAGGGAGAGTACTGGGAAAATCAGGAAGGTTGGTATACTTCAGTTCCTGGCTTTCAGAAATGATGCCAACTTTGGTTTCCTCAAGGGAAGAGCATTGCAACCTAGTATTCTACCTGAGTTGAATTTCCAGTTATTGCTAGCAGCTTCAACTTGGACCCCAATAGCTGCCAATTTGGCCCAGCTCACTGATTTGAATTTGTTGAATTTCTCTTTCACAAAGATATATACCTTGTTTTTTTTAATCTAGCAATAACCATTTTGGATTTCTCTTTTTACAATTTATCTGTCATCATGTTTAGAGCACATAGGATAAGCTGGAGCATGGATTCAGTGTGTCAACCTGACTGAAAATTCAACTTAATATTTTTTCAACTTAATTGTATCTTGATGTAGGAATGTCATTTAGCTTAGGCTTTATGTAGAAACTCTCATAGCCCTACCAGACATTTTGAGGCACCTCAAAGCTCAGAAATTGAGGTGAAATATAGTCAGTCTCCACAGAGTCTTCTCATTCTTTTTTTGTTATTGGTAAGGGCATCCTAAGCATAAGTTAGAAGAGAAAAAAGGAGGAACAGCATCCTTGTTTTGTTCTATTCTTCATCTTCTGGTTGATGAAAATAATATGAGACATGGGTTTGCCTTCATTTCTGCTCTACTTCTATTTACTCTCCTTATTCCTCCACTCTAGAAGGAAGGAGAAAGTTAAACTTGGGCAATTGTTCCCAATCTTTTTGAAAGATGAGGGCTCTTAGTTTATGCAACACTTATTTTGTGTTTGGAGAACATATGGATTTTTCTAACCTTTTGTAGTAATCTGGAGCCCTCCCAGAGTTCCTTGCCCTGAGATTGGGCAAGAGAAGCAGAAAAAAAACCTTTCTACTTCCTTTTTTGTTTGCCTCAAAATGCTCTATTTATATTCTTTTAGAAATGAAGATTTTAAAAGGCAATTTCCAGTCATTTGCTCTTTCATTCTGTGCTCAGTAACAATCCAACTGATTGTCTTGCAGATTTGAGTAGGAATTTATAGTAAGCATTTTAAATATTCCTACTCGATTAAAGAGTGAACATAGCAGTTTTAACATAAACTGAAATATCTAAATACCTTGCAAGCCAGGTTTCCTTCAGCACACAACCTAGGAAAGCAACAAAAACACTTGGTAGGGCAAAGTAGTTCACACTAACCATTTTAGTGATAAAGTAATATCCCCCATCTTCCAGTGTTTGGTTTTGTTTTTATTTAGAATTGTGATACAACCTTTCAACTGAGATGTTTATTCCTTTTTTCTGTCATTTTCATTGAGGCAGTTAAAGGCAAGTATTGCATGTTTTTCCATATGAACCAGTTTTTTTTAAACAAAAATAGAAGAAATACGTAAGCTAATTGCTTACAAGGTAGACTGAAATATTTTCCAGGAAGTAATTTAGTAAAAACCAAATGATCAAGAAATGATTATTTATGGCTTTGTATTTATATTTATTTGTTTTGCTAAAGAAACACTGAGAAAATGCCCTGCTGGGGTAGCTTAAAATAACTCCATAGATAGTGATCTGTGGTTTCTGACTTGGAGTGTGGAAAAATTACAAAATGAAATGGACAGCTATCATTTGACAATTGACAGCACACTTTGCTTATTTAACTAGGACTAAATATTGCCAGAGCAAGTTTTGTGCTAAATTTAGCACTAGGGTTGATTCAGTAGTAGCCCAAGTTGTAATCCTTTAGAAATTATAGTCTGTTGGTTCAAATCAGGACACTGCAGTGTGAAAATATAAATCTCTTATGTCATGTTCTTATGAGGCCATTATACCATGACTGTCTCCATAGTAGGACAGTAGAATTATGCTTAAAATTACTTCTATCTAAATGTTGGATTTGATTTTTTTTTCTTTCCTTTTGTATATGAAAAGGCCCTTTGAAAATTATGTTTAATTTTCTAATGCTCTGGGCCCTCTGATCCCTCATGAATAAAATACATCTATATTGAGAAGCATGTATTAGGTGAGTACTATGCATAGCATAGCAGAATCTATAGCTTTTAGAAAATTAATGGGAATGAGGATATAGTAAAGTGCAAGAGGATTGGTCTTGGAGATACATGGACCTGCCTGGGAATCTCAGGTCCACCATACACTCTATAACAAAATCATTTAATTTCTATGAATCTCAGCTTGACTTTCTTATCTAGTTAAAAAAAAAGAAAAAGAAAAAGTCAGGTGCTGAGAAAATGTTACCCCTAGAGCATTACCACCAAAAGAAGACATTTAAATAGAATTTTATTAATATTTACCTTATGCCACACACACATTGTCACACTTTAGTCTTACACAAATGCAGTACTAGAGTTTTAAAGATATGACTAGAGGATGCTCTTAGAACTTAGTACTTTTACCCACTATGATTTCAGTCTCATAAATTTCAAAACCTCTTAGATATAGCCTACTACCAAATCATGTTGTCAGAAATGTAGAAACCATTCATTTCTCACCATATTTAATTTTTGTAAGTAAATTTAATTTTGATATATATTAATCTGCTAGAACTGTCATAATAAAGTACCATAGACCAGATGGTTTAAACAACAGAAATTCAACAGCCTCTGCCTTCAAGATGCTTACAGTTTGGAGACTAGAGCAGGGCAGTGGGGGAGGAAGAGGAGATAATTTACAACATGAGATAATAATATTCACTCTGTGAGTTCACAGAGTACTCACAGTCAAGTTCCAAGCTGAACACGATCAAATATGAAAATAGAGGAGGAGCTGTTATGACTGGTCAGCAATTTTGAAACTATTCTTAACTGGCATTATGAGGGCAAACTCAGTGGAGAAGAGGAAGGTCTGAGATAGTCCTTGAAAGATAGGGTAGAGTTGGCTAGGTGGGCAGAAGTGAAGGTCTATTGGGCAGAAGATCCAATAGCAGCTGGGGGGAATAAAGGCAGGAATGAGAAAAGCATGTGCCAACAATGAAAAGACACCCCCTCAGGAACAGATGGATTTGGCGGGAACAAGGAATATACTTTAAGATTAGCCCAGATGGAGTCAGGTGATGAATATGGTTTCATGCTGGAGATCAGCATTATTATTCTGTGAGGTGAAGTGCTCATCAAAATTATCTCAACTCTTTAAACATGCTTGGAAGAACATATCTCAACCAAACTAAGTGCTGTGTATTTCGTAGTGTTTCTTATCTTTAAGGTTCCTCAGACTAAAATAACACATTCCTTCGACTACTGCCTCTTCCAAGGTTATGTCATTCTAAAAGGAGCCAGGAGATCATGTGTTGGCCCCAGGCTTCCACAGATTCAGGTCTGGGTGGAGACCTTGGAGCAAGCCTGGTGTTCTGAGTGCCTGACTGGAGTTGGGGGAGTGCCACTACCCTGAAGTCTCACATGCTTATGTGATATCCAATCCTCCTATGTGACTAACTCTTCTGAAGCTGGTTTTTATTTTTTTTTTAATCTCTAAAACAGTTCAATAACAATGCAGAACAATGCAGTTACTCTCTCAGTTCTTAACATTTTTGAAGAATAACTTTCTGAACATAAAATATTCTCTGCTATTAAGGAGTAAATCCACTACTATTTTAGGGAGCTGATGGATCCTGAAGAAAACCTGGGGGTAGATGGAATTGGTCCGCCCCTACCCTTCTTCCCAGCCATATATTTATTTCCTCAGTTTGGATTTTAAGTCAACACAACAAAGTCAGTTTTTAGGATAGGACTGAATTCAGTTGTTCTACAGAGATCTTGTAAATCATCTCAGAGCAGAGGGATCAGCTACCCTTATTTGTGCTGCATTTAAAGCAAAAAGCAGTGCCTTTAGGTTATTAAATGGCCGAGGGGATATAAAAATTAAGGTTACATGTGACAAAGTATTTTATGAGTTAAGAAAGAGTTGGGCAAGACCATACACTCTCATATTACTAAATGACTGCCTGAACATTAGTTCAGGGCTCTGACTAGAAGGTTTTCCTTAGAAATTGCAACATGCTTTCAGTCATTTGGGTGTGCCCAATTGTGCTTGCAGCTAAGAAGCACAGTTTGCTGGATAGTATTTTGCCTATACTTGAATCTTAAAAAAAATAACATGAGAACAGAATGAGCTTTGTGAAGGTTATATTTCAGTTGGTTAGAAATGGAAGGTACATTTTCTTATCCCCCCCCCCCCACTCCCCTTTCATTTCTAACCATATTTGACCCTGCTCGGAAGTAGAAGAGGCTTAGAGCAGCTGCAACTAGCAGCTGTAGAATCATCTATGCTATCCTTTCCCTTGCTTTGCAGCTTCATCTCTTTCTCTGCTCCCAGTTATGCTTTTTTTTCTTTCATAAGGCCCACATCTACCCTGTGTCCTGTGTCCCCATGGACTCGGACTCTGTCCTGCCATGCTCCGGCAGATTTTGCTTTTATCATTTTTCACAGTAATACCATCACTAGTGAAAACATGTATTAGTGGACAAATGTTTATCTTATGAAAAACAATTGGAAAGGGATGGCAGGGGTTGGGGGGATGTCTACCAGCCCCTTGTTGCTGCCCCTGCAAGCTCTGCTTGTTTTTTTCTGTGGGCGCTCTTTTCAGTGTGCTAATGTAGCTGCGTCATTGAGAGCTCTGATTTTTACATTTGCATACAGAGGCCAGAGATTATGACTCTTTGAAGGGAAGCCCTCCACAGGATCACTTTGAGAGAAATGATTTATTCATCTTCTGTACAGTAAATGGCTCTCCCAGAGGTTGTTCCCTGTAACCTCCCACAGAGTGCTTAGTTCAGGGCTGGTTGTCCTGCATCTCTCCTCTGAGAGCACAATCAACTGTGACAACCAGCAGCTATGCAGCACTCCTTTTTTTTAATGTGTGGTTGCGCATAAGCTTCTCTGGATGGCTGACTATGGGAGCTGCTGCAGGAGGCAGAACAAGTTCTTTTACAGAACATGTCAAGGCGTTTATGTTCCATGACTTTTAGGGGAAAAGTAGCTTTTAGTATTGTTTGATTTTGAACACTTAAAAAATGGACCTGCATCTTTTTCTCCTTTTGAAAAAACTACTGTGTTGTTTAAACATATATGATAATTTAGACTTCCGGTAATATATTTACTATCCAAATACCAACTCAAAGCAAAATATTATTTATTACTTAATTTATAGCACATTATATTCATGAAACATAGAAGGCAGATAAACACAAGTTATACTTTATTTTACTAGGTTGGCCATAGAATAGTTTACCTTGAAAAACAATATAAATCTCCTTTTATCACTGCTCCCTGGACATATTTGGGGTTAACAAAATCTAAATTGCATTTGTCAGAACTGCCAGTAATGCCTTTAATTTTCACTGATTATAGTCTTCCTTCTCCTCATTTCTTTAAATTAAGGGAACAACAGCACTCATTCCACAATGGGAAAACAAAGGTGAATGAAAGACAATGAAGATATTATTAAATATCACTTGGGTGTGCCAAAAAATGGATTATAATATGGTTTGTATATAAGAGCATAACCAAGCACACCTCACATAAGAAGCACTGTGTCTGTGGGTGTGCTGAGTGCTTATAACCTATGTCAAACTGCCCATTTTCTTACACAAGAACAGCAGTTTTACTACCTTACAGTAAATTATTCATGCTTTATGTAAAAAAGAAAAACCACAATAAATTAGGTACCAAACATATAGACACATAATAAATGTAACTTTGCTTAGAAATGTAAAAATAATATCGCTGAAAATACTGGTTCACTAGAACTGCAAGTAAATATTTTATGAAGACTAGGTGAATAACTGGAACAATTAGATCTCAGTTGACCTGGGCCAACTGTAAAAATATGGAATCACAGAAACTAGGCTGAAAGAATTTGATTAGGCCACTAAAATCCAGTCTTATCAGAGGCATGACTTCCCTTTGACAATTCCAGTGAAGTGATCATTCTACCCTTGTTTTAAATACTTTTGGTGTATGGATATTCCTTACTTTCCAATGCAGCCAGCCTCGATTTCTATCTTATTTAGGGAAAATACACTTATCTGTTATACAAGTTATACTTTATACATTATATTTTATGAATGTATACTTTATACATTCATTTGGTTCTTCTTCTAACCCATTTATTTTGTATACAAAATAAATGTATCCTGCCTACAACACTTCAAGTATTTGAAGATAATCTCCAGGTCTTCTAACTATCCTCTAGGTGATGCATCACAAACCAAGATGTGTCTCCTAAACCAGTCAGAGACAGGATCTATATTCACCCACCCCACTTAGCAATTGGAAGAATCTTGTCTTGAAAGTAGATTGGTGGAGATAGCTCCCAGATGATGGGTCTGTGATGCAGATGTGTTGGTGAGTTACTGCTGAAGACACCGGAGCCAGAGCAGGAAGGTACTGAGACTAGAGAGTCCAGAAAAGAACCTTGAGTCTTCATTAAGTCCGTGGCAGCAAAAGTAGGAATTGTGATATTTATTTCCAAAACAAAAACTATTAATTCACGTTACTGATAACCCACCAAACCTTTAATTTTGGGGTTAGGCCCTGGAGCCCTAGTGGGACATCGTTGGCAATCCTCCCACAACTCCAGAGTTCACTCTGTGATACTCAATGGCACATACTTTGGTCCTGCCTAGGAAGATGGGCCCTGCTCCTGACCTCACCTTAAATGCTTTGTTCTAGGAACCCCTCTCTGACTCCCACTTTACCCTGAACTAGCCCCTGGTCTCCATTGTAACTGTGTGCTCCCCTCTGCTACAGCACTTTCTACCACCTATTTATGTCTGTCTCTATTATACGGGAAGTGCTTTAAGAATAACATCTCAGTCTTAGTCCCCAGCACTTAGCTCAGTGCCTGGTACATATCAGAACTCAGGAAATAGTTGTGAAAAGGAAGAAAGGAAAGAGAGATGAGAAAAAAGATAAAATGGGGAATTTGGAATTTAATAAATAAATAAATAAATAAATAAATAAATAAATAAATAAATAAATAAATAAATAAATAAAAGTAGCCTCTTATAATCAAAACTCTCTCATTCCTTGTTCTTATTTTTAGAATTTCAGGCTTTCTCTAGTAAGACAATGAGTTTCAAGTGTTTACATCAAAGCAGAAAAACCATAAGTATGTATTTAATGCATTTTTAGGATGGAGGTTAGAGTTCATTGAATGCACACAAACTATTTTATGCATGAGGAAACAAAGCCACAGTGAGGTTAGGTTATCTGCTCAACTCTACCTGGTTACTGGGAAGACCAGATTTCAAACACTCATCTTGAAACCAGGCGTAAAGAGGGCTCAAAACTAGCAAAGAAAGAAGCCAGTATTAAAACTGGCATTCTCTGGGTTCTCCCACACCTGCACACAATTGCAAGACTACTCAAAGTAATAACAAGATTTATTTACAAATAAGGAGAAAACCAAGAGTCTCTGAGGCCACGAGTGTCCATTTCTCTTACCCCAGTTACTGTTCAGTTATAAAGTCCTAAAATGCTTCTCATACCAGGCAGGAGCCAGCAGCAGTTATGGTGGTCTCACTGAAATCGTCCAATCAGCCATAAGAGTGAAAAACAGTCCAATCAGACTCTAGGGTGGGACAACTTGAGGCTGGATTTAATCTAGGGTCAGAGGGAGCATAGGTTCCAGTCTCCAGTCTTCAGAAGGTTGCACTTCCACCTCCAAGAACTGCTCCAGCCGAGTCATCAGTCTCCAGGGAGCATGATGTTGAGCCTCCTGAGTGTGTACTGCAGCCTCTGAGAACTGTTCGAGCCTCTGAAAAGAACTGCTCCAGCCTCCAAGAGAATGACTCCAGCCTCCAAAGGAATTGTTTGAGCCTCCAAGAGAACTGTTCCAGCCCCTGAGGGAGAAAAGAACTCCTCTTTCTTCTGTTGGCCTCTGAAGAAGGAGGGGGGACCAGCAGCTGCATCCAGCAACTGACTGCTGAGGGCAAAGAAGAGAAGCTGAGACTTCTGCAGAGACTGGGTCTTCCAGTTCTCTCTGACATTGCCTGACAGGAGCACCAAAGGCCCTGGGCCTGGTGTCTCTAAGAGCAATTTGCTGGCGATGCACTCCCGGTCACCACTCCTGAGCATTGCTGCTGCCAGCGCTCCTGGTGACAGGTGATGAGTTTGTCTGATGGACACTGACTGGGTGAGGTAGCTGACCCCTGGTGGCTACATTAAACTCCTTATTTTTCACATGTAAAATAAACCTCGTGGTTGTTGGAACTTGAAGTCACTTGCAATTCTGGGCACAGATGGAAGAACCCACAGACAGAGTGACCTGCATCGGGCACTGTCCGTTGATTCAAGCTATAGCCCTTTGCGTTTGTACTTGTCTCCCTGCTTAGTTTTTGGTGCCCTATTCACACCGGTTTCATTTCCAAGATGGCGTCTTCTCACCACCCTAGATATAAACAAGCATTTTACAAAGAAGCACGTGTCTCAGATAGCATCTTCTCGCCACTCTGAATCTAAAGCAGGCATTTCACATTAAGTTCAGTTTCCAACAAGTTCAATTCCTTCTCTGGGAGGCATGCAGATTCCAAGTTGCTAGCAAGTTATCCTCTTGTTTAAAGAGGCACACAGGCCCCAAGTTTTCCAGCATACACAGATTCCAAGATTTTCGACATTCAGATTGAAAGTTTCCCAGCAAGCTATCCTCTCTTTTTCAGAGGTCCAAATTCCAGTTTCCAAACCAAGGGATCTAACTTTCATGTCTCATAACTTTTCCTCTTCCCCAGGGTGTCCTAATTCCACGGTGCCAACCTTCTGAGCCTCAGCCCATCCCAGAGCCATGGCCCATAATTGCTCTCAAGGCTGTAGCCTGTGATGGCGTGCCTCTCCATGCCACTTTTTTTGCACCTTTTACCCTCTCTTGCCGGACTCCACCCACAGTGCTTCTTTCTTTGTTTGCCCTCAAGGTGTGTATCATTCCGGCAATTCTCCATATTGGCATTTCTTTCCAGCTGTGCCATTCATCAGTCCTGGGTTATAATCTCACCTGCTATTAAACCAGGATAGCTATAAGCTGGTCTATAGTCTTCTTCCTTTTTGAAAAGTTAATAACAATCTTGGTTGCAAATGGAAATGACAGACCTTTTCCCATTTGTGTGATGGTTATATCAATCTACAACTTTCCGGCTATAAATTAAACTTTGAGAAACACCCATCTCAGCTCCTAGAAAAACTAATGAAAGTAGTGGCATTTTCTCCCAGAAATGTCAGAAGATGGGTACTGCATGAGGTGATCTCGTGAGCTCTTTGCTAAGTGCAGATGGTTTTCAGTCAGGTTAGATAGCCAGGCTCAACATTCTGGTATTAAGCCATGGGGTAGTGCTGCCATGAGACCAGCTTCTTGGCGGGTGGCCCTGAGGTGCAGCTGTAAGGTGACCTAGTGCAGGCTTGAGGCCAGGGCCTAGTGCTCAGTGCCAGAAACCTAAGCCAAACATGGAACTAATTCCCAGAGCACTGAATTGGTCTCAATTAAAATTTTAGATGAAAAGATTTTTTGTTTGCTCCTAAGAACCACTTTAATTTATAAGCTCTTAGGAAAACTGGATGTTTTGCCATTATACTTAGAATACTTTCTAGGAGCCAAATCTTTAAAAACTAAAATAGAAGAAGACTAGATTACTAAGAATCATGAAAATATTTCTTGAAAGTTTCATAAGATAGGCTAGCTGGAGAGCCTTTATTTTCATGTCACTGAATATACCGTGAGTTATAAAAGTCCTTCTATTGTCAGGTGGTAATGGAGGGGGAAATGGTAGAAGTGTTTACAATTGCCAAGATTTGGAAACAAACCAAATGCCCCAAAACAGATGATTGCCAAAAAAAAATGTGGTACATGTACATGATGGAATACTACACATCAATCAAGGAGGACAAACACATGTCATTCGCAACGACCTGGATGGAACTAGAAAGATTCATATTAGCAGAAATAAGTTAAAAAGAAAAAGAGAAGTACAGAATGGTCTCACTTATATGATGGATATAGGGAAAAACAAACAAATGAATAAGAAAGAATGAAAACACCAATGGGACTAAACCATGGAGTGAGAGTGGAGGAGGAGGAAGAAGGTAGGGGAGGTGAAGAACACAAAAAGATCAGGATGGTTAACATGTTACTGAAGTGGGAAAGCCCCGGGGTACACAATAGTGGACTAATGTAATACAAATATAAATATACATATATATATGCAAATTTTAAAAATTTTTTAAAAAAGAGGGAAAAAAAAAAAGGACAGGGTTATTAGGGAATGGAGAAAGAAAAAGAGAGCCATCTGCATAGTGCCAGGCAGGCAGAGAACTGCTTCTCCACAGCGTAGAAATTGTACTGATTCTTTTTTTTCTTAATTAATTAATTTTTTATATATGTGTTTCACATCTTTGTATTCCTTGGGGACCACCCAGCACCTTCCGTCCCTGACCACTCCCTCCCATCTCCACTCCTCTTAGCCCCCCACATACTCATCCCTTTTATGGAATTTTCATGTACATGTCTATGGCCTGAATTTTCAACCAGAATAAACTTTATATTAAAAAAAAATGGTAGAAGTGGTCATATTGATGATGATGATTGACTCAAACTCTGGAGCATTACAGATTTGAGTTCAAAACCCAGCTTCACTACTTCCTAGCTGTAGACGTTGGGTAGTGTACTTAAGCATGGAAACAGTGGTGTATATTGGAGTTTTCAACCTGACTGTGGTCAAAGTATCTCTGTATATGCCCTCATTCTGACAAATTAAATCAGACCCCAAACATTGTTTCTGAATACTCCCTAATGATTCTAATGTTGAATATCAATGACATAGTGATTAAAACTTTCATCCTGGTATCAAATTTCTAGAGCTCAAAGTACAGACATCATTTCATGCTTTTTAACCTTGAACAGTTTACTTAAAGTATTCAAACTGTTATAATCTCATCTATAAAATGGGTGAATAAGATTTTGTAATAGGGCTCTTAGAGAATTAAACTAAGTTCATGCATGTAAAATATAGCATATTGCCCACAACATAATGAGTGTTCAATTATAGATACCATTGTATTGTTATTATGAACTCTTTTCATTCATGTTGGGTTTAAAGCCCAATTAGATCCTGTTCACAGTCCTTTAGAGATAACTGAAAAATTAGAAGTATCTAACTAATGAACATGAAATCTTATAGGGATAAGTGTGTACAACCTTCTTGTCAGATTTTGAATAAAGGATAAAGTGCAGGGTATTCACTGACTCAACCCATGGAATCTTGGTATTTATTTCTCATAGAACCTTTAAAAAAACAAATAACAACTGGAAATTTGTAAACACAGAAGCGCTCAAGGAAGATTCATATTGACAAGAAGACAGTGAAGACTGGAGACTTCTTGCAGGAAAAATACTTCATTAAACAATCTGTCTCCAACCTCAGAGAAGCATCTTGGTGCTTGTGAAACACTGAGCTCATATGGCTAGCTGGGACTTGACTAAAATTTAAAACAAGATGAACTCTTGACCACCTCATCATCTTGACTCCACAGATGCTTAAAAGATTCAGTCAAGTCCTTATCTTGCTTCCTTGATATCTGTATTTCTAGGGCACACTTACAGTGCAATTACTCCATATTTATTTATAAATACAGAACTTCACTTACACTGATAAATATTCCTGGTAGTTTGCTTTATGATTTTGAGTTTATTTTAAAAAGGCCTTTGATTAGCATATTAACAAGTATGTTGATGTGTCTCTTTTTAATTATGCAGACAGCTATTTCTTTTTTGGTCCTAATGTGGAGCGTGATTGGGAAAATTTTTATTTTATTGCCTATAACCTTACTCTAGTGCTACCTAAGTCACTATTATATAATTTGTCATCTATAATTTATCATTTTCCTCTGCTATTAAATGAAATGCCCTTTAGAGGTTTCCACAGCAAGGTGAACACAAGTCAGACTTGCAAAGTTCCAGAAAAAGAACTGCAAAGAGTCATTAAAGAGTAATGAAAGTTGATTTATATAGCAGGCAATATCAAGGTTGCCCACTTTCACAAACATAATTATTCCAAATCATTTTCAGCAGGCATCTAGTTTTCAGCACCTAATTTTCACCATTTTTTAAGACGTAGCAAATTTATTTTATAGAAATGAAAAGCAAAACTTTAGTCCATTTTTCTGCATTTCACAAAAGTAAGGCTGAAACAATAGATATTTTGAAACAGAAAACACAGCTACTTTTCATTGTTATAAAGCTCTCACATTCTACCAATGTAATCACGAGTCCTTGACTTGTGGGACCAAGTACCTTTTGCATGCTGAATTTCTCCAGTCTCTTAGGTGTTATTATTTTTGAGTAGTATCTACCATGACTTCCATTCCTGCAGGAAGTGAGGGGAACAGAGTTTGAGAATGAAAATACTGAGGGAAGAATCTCTCCCAGTAGACTCATCAACTCAAACTAATTTTAGGCTTCAGGAAGGTGACCTAGCTGCACCTTCAGCTACCTGCAAACATATGCCTCTCAGGTGCCCACTGTTGAAGGACTACAGCATTGCTCAGAGAAAATGTGTTTTCGGTTATAATAGTTTCCTGTAAAATAGGTGATGTGTAAGAATGTGTGTGCACATGTGTACTATGCACTGGTACACCCTCATTCAGGTATTCATGGCATTCACAATTAGGGAGATAAGCCAAAAGAGTTACTTTTAATTTTTCACAAACCATTTAAATAATTTTTCCTTCCAACCCTTCACAACAGAAAGGACTAATTTACAGGGTTTAAGATCCCAGAAACCATACTAATGAGGGATGTGAAACAGCAACATGCCATTTTTTGATAGTATATTTTATGTGGTAGATAGCTTGATATTGACAGAATTAAATTTAACAAAGATCTTTTGAGGGGACACAGTTAAAGGGCATGTTTTGTATCCAGGAAAAGCACAGCAAACTATTCCAACTAGGAATAAATTAGAAGAGTGCTATACTTTTCTAGAAGGGTCAGGAAGTCAAACTCTTGGACTTGAGCTGCCTCTCCCCTTTATCCCTGCTGACCCTGAGAACAAGTCACTCTGTCTTTGTGTGAACTCAACAGTTCCTGCCAAGTTTTGCCATTTGTCTTCAGGAAAGAGCCAAAGACTTTTCACCAGAGGCTGCTGGCCAAAATCAGAGTCAGATAGAGGTAGCTGAGGTGCCAGGGGGCTTTCTATGGTGTCTCAATGCCAGCTTTCTGTCTACCAAGAAAAATCCACTAAACTCACGAGAGACAAATCTGACATATTGAAAAGTCTCCAAAAGAAGACTTGTTTAGCTAATAGACAATTAAGTTCTCATTTGCTGGTTATATTTTCTGTTTTCCTTAAATCCAACAGGACTTTTAATCTATGAAACACATCAATTTATAAGAAAAATAATTTTGCTGTCTTCATAATCAATTTAAAGCTCACAGTGTGACATCTTGGTACTTTACATCATGGTTAATTGCTTTGTACTAGCATCTGAAGAATATTTTTGAATGTTCCCTAGATTAGCTCCACAGCCAACCTATGTAGTTAAGAAACAGGCTATGAAATGAGTTGACTTGAATCAAGATGTCATGTACTCTTGACCTCCTTGATGGAGTATTTGGTTCCTCTGACAGCATCTAAAACTACCTGTAATCAGAGGTCCAGCCAGATCCTGTCTTCTTCCCAAACTCTTTCTGACTGAGATCTTCCCTCTGGGACCTGCACAGCTCTTAGGGCATTTGGATATATCATCACTTGCCGACGTTTATCCACCCACATTTTTCCAGTCAAGGGCCCCATGACTTGTCTCGTCAGCTTCCGCATGGTGCAGAGTGCATCAGGATGCTCTGTGATAGAAATGATTTGAATTGATTTTTGGCCCTGTTCATGACTTCCTCTACTATATCCAAAGCTAGAGTTTGCATTTTTGTTTTTTCTCCATTTATTATCTGTAAGTGACCCAAGGCATCTAGAGGGAGCTATCTATTGGACCATTTCTAAAATAGGTTCATCACTTGGGTTTTTGGCATGAAACTGGGTGTTCTCTATGACCCATGGAAAATGGGAGAAATTGTGCCCCTTATGATTGCGGTCATTGGGGAATCACCAATGAATTTGAAGACAAAAAAGAAAAGTCATAGAGAGAGAAGAGAAACAGAAAAGGATCAGAGAAAAACAGATGGGGAAAGAAAAAACAGACCAACCAATAATCCTACTCTGGTGCAAATATGTTTCCTTTTTAAATGATAACGCATACAGTCTCCTTGCAAGTGCATTTAATGAATGATTACCAGTACATCTACATCTAATAATATTCACTCTTTGGGGAGCTATATTCAGAAACAACTGCCTTTCCAGTTTGAATTAGAAATAAACTGGAAAGGTGGTCACTTTGGGAAAGTAAAAGCAAAAACCTAGTAACACTGGTGCATTGTATGCAGCAGTAAGAAATAACAGCACAGATTAAGGCAGAACTCTCTTATGTGATCAGCTTGCTATGCCCTCAATGAGTCCATGAGATATCACATTTTATAGATTGAGCTTCCCACTGGCAGCAACTGAAGCAGTTTATTATGCACATCTGTCACGTGATCCACTTCGTCAACCAAATGGAACTGGGAGAATAAGTCACCCTAACAAGATCCTTCAGTATACTCTTAAAAACTACTTACAGATGTACTCTTCCTCTGAAGGAATACAATGAGTTTCCTTGTACTGTGCCACATGATACAGGAAATGCATTATCCCCATCCAAATTCAGGCATACCGGAGGAAGCACGTGAAGAGAAAGCAGCTCACAAAAGCACACACAGCTTTTGCAAAAGTCCTGAGAGGGGCTCACACACCAATTTATGATCGTGCCAGATAAAATCCTAGGCCTCTGAAGTTCAGTTCATTACAAATGCTAATATCCACATAGGGAAAGGAAACCACATCAGTATTCAGCATCAACACAAACACTGCTAATGCCTTTTATTTATGGTTGTCACTAAGTTCCCTCAGCAGTATGCCAGATTTCCATTTGTGCTGCTACTTGAGCTACTTATGTGTTTTCCTGACTAGCTCTGCTATGTTATATACCCACAGGCAAATTATGGTTTCAAACTGTAGCTGGTGAGATAAGAGGCCACACTTGTGATCTTGAATGAGGAACCATTCTGTTCACATTCAGATCAGGTAGAATGAATGTGTTTGTAAATAAGTCCAGGATTAGATTCACCTGCCATTGTTAAAACCTCCCATTTTGGTTGGTGTGATAAATTAATCATTCATTTAATTAATTTTTCATTTAATTCAATTCATCAATCAGTCAACAATATTTATGGAATGCTGACCATGTGTCAAGCACTGTTCCAGGCTTTCGATACATAACATGACAGACTCCTACCCATAGAGATAACCTTCGAGAGGAGGACACAAGGAGACAGTTATTATGAAATGTCAGCCACTGTCTCAGGCAGGATAGGCGATCTAATTTTGTGACAACAAACAACCCAGCATCTCAATAGTTTCTCACTTAGACTGCATTCCAAGTCAGCTTGGGACTCTGCTCTGTGTAGTTCACTCTGGGACCCAGGCCACCTAGAGAAGCACTCTCTGGAGTATAGCTGGTCTCAGTGAAAGGGAGAGAACGTGGCCTGGTGAATTGTTTGCGGGCTCTTAGAGCTTACACTTGAAAGCGGCACATGCTATTTAGCACATTTCATTACACAGAGAAAGTCATTTGCGTATGTCCAGCTACAGAAGGTAAGAAGTACATTCATGCCCTGTGTTTGGGAAAATCAGACACAGTTGGTAGTTCACATTGTTCCAGATGATGACAATTTACTGCGAAGTTAAAAAAATCACTAAAGGTGTTGGTGTCTGGGAAGGCAGTTTCTGCTTCACATAGATGGCCAGGAAAGATTTCTCTGATAGGAGCCATTTGAAGATAGATTCTAAGAGTGAGAAAAAGGTTCATATGGATGAGGCAGTGGACAACTTCCTGAGAGATGATAAGCAAGGGCAGAGTGTGCCAGGCGCCTTTGAGGAGCAGCCAGGAAGTCAAGGTGGCTAGAATGAAATAAGATGAAACTGGAGAAAATTAGGTCAGATATAGAACACAATTGTGGGACTTAAGGTAAGGTCATGTTGTTTGGGGCTATGGTTATTGTGGTTTTGGGGGTAAAAATGTGATCTGAGTTAGGTGTTAAAAACATCCTTAAGGCTTCTGTATAGAAAATGCCTTGGGGTGGGGGTGGGTGGAAAGGATGGAACCAAGGAGTAATCAATAATGAGACTTAATAATCTAGTCAAGGTAGAAAAAGAGTAGTGGACAGATTCTGGATGTAGTTTGAGCCAAGAGAGGACCCAAGGATGATTTCTAAGATTTGTTTCTTCTAGCAATTCTTGGATTAAATATACAAGGACTATATAGTGTGGTTTTGAGCATCTTTAAATTTGGTACTGTCACTGTAGCATATAATGCTCTCATGAATGAATCAAGAGTTGAACATAAAGTAGAGCTGTGGATGCTGGCATTCAGCTTAATTCATGTGTTAGGTAAGAGACCTCTGTCTCCCCATTTTGGCCTCATATCTGGTCTCAGACTTTATGATCCAAGTTAATTTATAAAAGGAAAAGAATGAACTTCATAATCCAAGCAAAGGGGTTGATGATTGAGTGATCCAAACATCACCCATCCCTTTCTTCCTCTGTGAAACTT
The DNA here is from genome assembly GCA_004024945.1 of Uropsilus gracilis. Taxonomy (NCBI): domain Eukaryota; kingdom Metazoa; phylum Chordata; class Mammalia; order Eulipotyphla; family Talpidae; genus Uropsilus; species Uropsilus gracilis. Next base: position 93,179 of record PVHY01002159.1, on the reverse strand, counting down.
AGCTATCACTAGCAAGACCCCCAGCTATTATAGCACAAGGTCTACACTTCAGGGACACTAGGGTAGTGATGTGCCACCACCAATTCTCCTAGGCACAGATTGAACAGAAATCTTAGCGATCACAGTATGGCAGTCTTCTGAAGTGTGTCCCCTTTTTCTATACTATAGTTATTCTCATTACCACCACCACCTAGTAAAAAGAACAATTAAAACTCCTGCCTATAGCTGAGAATATATCTTCTCCAGTGTTAAAATGCAAGCATGGAAAAAGACTAGGAAAAGATACAATTCTACTAACCACAGTAACATAACTTATTGAAATTATACTTTATATTGTTTCTTAAAATTTTTTTCTTATAAAAATCAATCAGCAGATACTCAGTATTTATTGAATGAATGAATTATAGCAACAATAAATTACAAAGAAGCAAGATTTTTAAATGAAAATCATTAATATTACTAACAAGAGAGAATATCGCTTAACAATTTGGGTTCAATACAGTTTTAAACAATCAGCTTATTTTTATAGTGCTGCTCTATAACAAATAATTTATTTTTTAACGATAGTTTTCTCTTTTTTTCCCTCTTTAATTGCAAAAGCAACATACTATTGTGTATATTTTGGAATTCTGAAAATAACAAAAGGAAAGATCAAATGTTGTACTGTCCAGAGACTATCACTATTAATATTTAAACACTTTTCCATTCTTTTTTTGAACACAAAAATAGGTTAGTTAAGAAACTGGGCTGATTATTTTGTCTTTCTAAACCTCATATTCTTCATTCATAAAGTGAAACTATTTCCTAAGATTGGTGTGACATTTAAATAAAATTAAGAATGCAAACTGCTAAGCTGGAGCATGGTGCATGCCTATAATCCCAGCCTTAGGAGGCTGAGGCTAGAAATCACTTGAGTCCATGGGTTTGAGACTACCCCGGGCAATAAAGCAAGACCTAGTCAAAAAAATAGCCAGGTGTGGTGGCGCACCCCTGTAATCCCAGCTACCTGGGAGGCTGAGGCTAGGGATCACTTGAGTCTGCGGGTTTGGGACTACCCTGGGCAACATAGTGAGACCTAGTCTCTTAAAAAAAAAAAAAGGAAACTCTTAGCATTTTGTAAGCTATTTCTGTGTAATTGGTAATAATTCATACATTGCTTTTTTTAGCCTCTTTTTTAAGAGACTAAAATCATTAAATTGTAAATTTCAGACAACCTCAATTTTTAGTTAAGTTGCAGTTAAAGTGCAGAGACCTTTCATTCCCCCTAAACCTTGCCAGTCAGATTTCTACATCACCTGAATAGTTTAGGCTCATTTCCTCAATCAGGAGTATTCCCTTATATCACTCCAGTACAAACAACAAAATTGGAAAATTAACATTCAGGCACTGGGCTCTAATGCTCGGATTCCAGTTCCATCATCACCCAATAACATACTTTATGCAAAAGGATTCTAATTCTGACCCACACATTGCAATTATTCCTCCTCCTTCCTTGACGTCCTTCACTCTGAAATAGTTATAGTTTTTCCTTGACTTTCGCATCCTTGACATTTTTAAAGAATATAGACCAGTCATTTTTTACAATGTCCTTCAATTAGGGTTTGACGTTTTCTCAGGATTAAGTTACACGTCTTCCAGAAATATCACAGCAATGATTCTGTGTTCTTATTCTATCTTGTTAGGTAGCGTGCCTGCTTCGGTTGTAACAACATGTGTTGGACTAGCTTCTACACAGATCACTTCCCTCACCTCACTGAGCTCTGAAATCTCACACCAAACCACAGGCACACCCTCTAAGTCTGTCTGGACTCAAACACACCATTTGTGGGACAACACTCCTCTCACCCCATGCGAGCTCTGAAACCCCTTGTCAACTGTCCCCCATCCTCACGCCACCTGAGCTCCAACTCTGCATGGAGCCATCCTCTCATTTAGGCTCTGTCCCTGAGGAGGGATGCCCCTCTCTCCTGCTTGGACCCACATCCTGAATCAGGTCTTCTTCTCATGTGGATACCCTTCTCAACCCCACTTTTCTGGTATCCTAATATTTAAAGATTTTTATTATGTGTGTGTATAATATATTTTTCCTCAAGTTAGAGAATTCCGTGTGCACATTATAAAAGGTCCAACGGACCATTAATGTATTTTTGTTTCAACATCTTTTTATTGTTTTAACATCACTTGAAAAGAATGTATATAATAAAATATGAAAGTTATCTGGCTCATCTGGATGCTATTTTTACAACCACACATTTGTAGTGTTGGGGCTTTGTGTTTAAAATTGGGATGACTGCCAAGGTGGCAATGTGTAATTTTAACATGTTGGTGGTCATTCCATTGCATTCCTGGTATCAAAATAACAAACACCACTTTGCTTTCGGTTTTATAAGAATCAGTGAGACTCCTTATCAGCTATAAAGCTAAAACTGCTTTTTTTTCAGTGATAAGATGTAATTAAGTTTAATCTTTTGAATAAGTTAATTTTGATTTTTTATTTTTATAAAAAGTAGTCATACTATTTTAACTGATACAGGCTAAAGAGAAAAGGATGGGGCCAACCCAACATACCAATGAATCACTAATGCAAAGTTAAGCCAACTGAATCATGGCATCAGTATAACTGAAGTTCTACAGTGGTTCAAAGAGGAAAATGGTGAGAAAGTTGAGTCATCACAGATTCCTGGGTGCATAGGTTAAGTGTGAAAGGAACAAGGCAAAGCAGTCCCTGGATCCAGGGTCTAAACAGATAATTGATTTTGTGTGTATATCACATTGCAACTTATGAACATTCTCCAAGAAGAATTTCGTACCAGTATGCTGTTTTGGAGAGTACCAGTTTAACATCAATTGGATCAACTAAAATAATCAATTGATGGTTTCAAATGAATACACTGATAGGAAGAAACATTATGACAACGATAATGACTGTGCATCAAATGACTTGTCCATCATGCTTAAAATCAAGTACTTACGTTAATAATGGAAAGTTAAGATGGATAAAAGCATCTTACTATGTTTTATAGTTACATATGTAAATTGTAATTATACATTATATTTGGCTAGTTTCAGCAAAATGTTACCACCCTCATATAAAAATTAATGTTCTTTATTTGAATATACCTAGTGATTTTATTTTTATTTAATATGTAAACTTGATTTATCCTTGTAGTTCTTAAAACTATAAAAATTGTGCTAAAAACATAACATAAAGCTTGCCATCTTAACCATTGTTAAGGTACTAGGGTAGTGTTGACTATCACATTATTGTGCAACAGAGCTCTAGAACTTTTTCATTTCCTGTACTTAGAATTTTTCATGAGCTACAACATAAAACATTTATATCTAATTATACATCTGTATATTTTTAAGGAATAATATAATTAAAATTATGTGTCAACCTGAGAGGAATTTCATAAGAACTTTTTTCCTTTTGAAAAAAAGCAGCTTGAGAATCACTCACCAACATGTAACTCTCAATTTAAATGTTTGCTTAACCAACCCTCCCCAGCTTCCACCTCTGCTAGGTAGATCAGAGAGGGCTGTGTTCAAGATGACAATGATACCTCATTTTTTGAAAAGTAGAACTGGAGGAGAGCTAGTGGGTTTCCCACCTTGAATTCAAAGTTTCCTTTTTAATAATAGCTATAATGTGAACACAATACTGCCTTTCAAATTACTTTTCAAAATACTTTCAAATCCATTATCCTATTTTTGAGGCCCCATTGTGAATCTCTAAAGTTATTTCTTTTATAGTCAAACATCATTGCCAAGCTTGATGTGTAACACCTTTAATCATTCTAACCAGTGCAGCTGGGAGTCTTGCTCCTTAGAAGATGCTGGAGGAAAGAAGTCTGTTTCCAGATACTGTGATTGTTGGGAATCTGCCATGGCCCCTGCCAGGCCTTTTTGAGAAAACAAACTGTGATTATCTCCTCTAAAAATCTAGAGGGAAGTTTTATGCTTAAAAGCACCTGTGTTGACCTCTGCTAAGGCTTACTTTTCAAATGAAATTTTTTCTTGTTGGAATTTGCTATTTGACTTTTTGGAAAGAATATTAAAAATTCCCATGAGTAATCATTAATGATGAGATAAAAAGCAAGAAAAAAAGGGCAAACCAGGGAAAACACTCATTAAGCGCTTTGTACAGGCCAGACACTTTCTAGAAACCTTGTATCATCTATATCTTACTTTATGCTGACAAACTCCCAGGCTATTCTGTTGTCCTCATTTTCTAGCAGCAATTCTGAGAGGAAAAGTAACTTGCCTAAGCACACACAACTTGTAATTGAATGCAGTGGAATTCAAATTCAGGTTGGACTGATTACAAAGCTACACGGCATGTGAGATACATGCTCAAACACACAAAAGGTGCAGCTTGGACGGTGTTTTCTGCCATCGATTTTGTTTGGGGAAATTGGATAAATGAGTATTTGTTTGGCCATTCCAGCAATTACCATCTTCTGCTTTCATGCTCAGTTATTGGTATGTTTAGCTGATAAGTTCATCCTCAGACATGCCATATACCCTCCTTAGCAAAGCACAGATAGTCATTTGTTCTCTTCCAGCTCATACCAGCACCAGCCAGGTTCTACCTTCTCAGATGTGGAGGTTGTATTATTAAATCCCATCTTCACACTTTCCTGCAATATTGTCTGGCTCTTTTGGAGGCTGCACTTTGATGAGGGCTAATATGCCCTACAGGCTACATTGTCATTTACTGGTTTACCATGGATACTATATGGAGCTTTGTCATACTTTCCCCATCTCTTACATTCTGTCTTCTAATCTCTGCTCTCATTTGTGTGGTGATTTATAAGAATTCTGAATACAATAATCTGGAAGGTGTGTGGTGGGAGGAGAGAGCCAGTCTTCTATTTATTGGAAAACTCCAGTTGTCTGTTTCTTTGAAGATATGACCTTGAAACTACATAAATGTGAGCTTCATTCTGGGTCATTGTAAGGATCAGGGGAAGGGAGCCAGCTGGCCTGCTTTACTCTGCCTTGGTTCTTTTTTTCATGTTATGTTCTATCTCTCCAGCTAGGTTTTAAAGAATCAGAGAACGAGAGCAGAGATCACTCATCTTTGTGGCAAGCATAACACTTCGTATGTAGTAGGCATTTAAAAAGTAGTTGGAGAGTGGTTGCTGCTCTCTTAAATCTCATCCTGGGGTGTCAGGAACTTTTGCTTCATGGTGACCCAAGACCTAGGATTCTGAGTTTTAAAAAGCTCATGTGAAAAGTCCCTGTCCACCCACTTTGGAATGTCCCCTAAAGTTCACCTCACAGGGTAGGTTAGGGTCTGACCTTTGTGACATTGTTTGGCCTGGGAGGTTAGTGCATGAAGCATGTTCTGACTCCAGAGTTCCTATTTCTTCAGGCAGGCATTTTTTTTTTTTTTTTTCTTAACAGGGTCAAAGGAAAGGTGATGTGTGAGGGGCAGCCAGGGCATATTCTGGGTGGGTGGTGCTGGACAAGAGGGTCAGGAGCCATGGTTCTGGGCATCTTACTGGAGGGAAATAGTGCAGACAGAGCAGAAGAGGCATTGGGTGCTGCTGGCTTGACTGACTGCATGACTGCCCTCCAGGTGGATTGTTTTTACCACAGACAAGTTTAACATTGCCTCTGTTCTAGGAATCTGTGGTAAGTACCATCTTGTTTTGCAAATCAATTTGAAGCTAGAGTAGATTTCTTTTAATCACAAAGTGAGGACAGTGAAAGTATATGACTTATCTGACTTTCTCATTATTTTTGGCTCTGTGACAAGAAAAAGTAAATTTTTCTTTTTTACTTAAGAGGATTTTATAAAATCTTCACATTTTGTGTACATTTCAGACTTGATAATCTACCACCCCAGAACCCAGTTGAAAGGGATTTAAAGCTCAGGAAAACAGCAGTTCTCTGCAAGTTTTTGAGAAACTGAATGTTGGTGATAACAACAGAGTGGAAGATAGAATCAGTTAATCCCTGAATGCAAGGAACCCTTAGCCGATGTCCCAGATCACACAGGATGCTGGAAATTGGTCTGCTCCCAGTCTTACCTAAAGGTATTTCTCTTCAGAGGAGTCCTGCCTTTGACCATGTCCAGCACCAGAGGTGGGCCTCACTGGGAAGCTGTGGTGAATGCATGAATAAGCGCCTTTTTGTGGACAGCACCACCTGGAAGATGGCCAAGGTCAGACAGGTACCTGTGGCCCAGCTGCTGCTCAGTGACAGGCTGGTATCCAAGCGAAGTGCCAATCTTTTCAAAAGCAGCCCCTTTGATAGCACTGATTACATTTCCCTCGCTAGAGCCTTGGGCTGATTGAGCAACAGCCAACTTCTCCCGGTAACAAAGAGGTGGGGAAAGTAATCCAAACACAGGTTTTATTATAAAAACCAGGGAGTGAGAGAAGTATGTTTATTCGGTAAGATAACACACCTGCTCAGTGCCCGGGAGGCTCATTTCCATCAGTTGCCATGGCAAACTCGTTATACTTCAAGGCCATGTGGCTTTGTTTCCTTTTGAGATCTGGTCCTTGTCTTACCTTTCCTAACAACTCCAACACAATGACATGGAAGCCTGCAACAGCATAATTGATTTCTCCTTTCCTCTCTCACATTTGTTCAGCGCAGGGCTGAGTCTGCCTTCTCCTTTGAACTCCTAGCTAACCATGAAGGCATGCTTCAGAGAGCCGTCCTCATTAACATTCCAGGTCCCCCTTTCCCTGTCAGCAATAAACAAGCCTTGCATCAATGGCCTCCTTCCTTCCAGTTTTACAAATGAGTGGCTCAGTTCCATGTTATGCTGCCGATCCAGGTGCCCAGGCGTACAATGAGGGGCTAAGAAGCACGAGGGAGAGACTAAAAATAGAACAGCAGTTTTGGACGCATACCAGAGCAGCTACTTCATCTCAACTTGCTTTGCACACTAAGCCTAACAGGATCCATCAGGCATGAGTTCCCTCTCACTCTCTCCCTCCCTCTCTCCCCAGCTGCTGTCTACCATCAGCGCCTTCCTGGTGAAGGGAGCAAAGGGAGGTCAGGCAAGGGACAAGAAATGTGTGCCCTCATGGTTTTAGTTTACAAGTCCTGGGAGATCTGGGACTGCAATTATTCCCTTCATGTGAACGTTTCTGGAAAAGAGCAGACAGGCCCAGGTGCACTTTGGTCCAGGACTTCCATTGTTTAGCAAAGGCTCAAATACCACTTCCTAAACACCAGGTCAGTGTGACCCTATGCTCCTTGAGACGTTAAATAGAGAGCTGAACTGTGCTGAGCCTAGTGTTCCTCTTATAGGTCTCACCTGCTAGGCTTGAGGCTAAGGATTTGGGAGAGAATGCCTAAGCAGATGGAGGGGTTGTGGCCCACTGAGGTGAACTGGCAGCATCAGGCTACCTGCTTTGGGTCTACGAAAGCCTCCCGCCAAGCATCCTGTGCATACTATCTGAACACTTTTGCCAATATAAAATGTCACAAATCTGTGCAGTGTTAGGAATACTCTGCCTTGCTCAGGCACAGGGTCTCCCAGAATGCCAGTGGTATTAATTGAACTGGGTTCTTTTGTGTCATAGGTTTGTCTCCTGATAAAAGATACTGTCCTCCCACCTGAGGGGGAGTTGGCAGGAACCACACATTTCTCATTTCTCCATCTGAAAGGTAATGCAGGTATTCCAAACTGTCATGTAGTATTCCAACAAGGGCAGTTGGTGTCAATTCAGAAATGTAGGGGAAAGGTGAATGGCACAGTATTTAAAAGTAGAAATGTTTCCATCATTGTTATTTTGGAGACTGGCCTAATGAACTAAAAAAAAAAAAAATGATCTGACTAGTAGCAGGTATTGTCTGTGAACTTCAGAAAGGCATCAAGATCATTTGAATTGAGTCTTGGTTGCCTATAATGCTGCTATAAAATCAATATGCCAAACTACTTCAACAAAAGTCACACTCTGTATAATCACAATAATAATTAATTCCCCAAAGAACTTCCCACAGAACAAGTTGCAACATGATCATTTAATTCTCCAGCCACGAGAGGACAGAGGCCTCCTATGTTCATGAGGCTCAGTTTACCTCTGAGAGATCCTGGGTCATTTGTCAAGCACATATACCACCAAAGCCCCTGAAAGCTTTGTAGACTCACCAAATAAATGTCCACAGGCTGTAGAACAGGATAGCCAGGTGCGAGCTGTATGGTGTTTTCTCTGGGTCCTGCTTTTCTCATGCCTAAAAATAGTGCTGAGATCCCTGATTCTAGGATCCTTTCCAGACTAATAATTCTATGGTGGAAAGAAATGGTCTGAGAATTAAATTGCTTTTGGTGCTTTCCTCTTGGTTTTCATTGTTTTTGTTTTTTGGGTAGTTGGGCTAATCATTGTTAATCTGGAAAAATAATTCTTTGGGATGTGAGGCATTTCTTCATTCTGATATTTTCCCATATACTAACCTTCTTCTCTTTCATTGCTACTAGGAGGTAGGTCTCACTGATTCTTCTTCACTTACTAAGAAGAACGAGAAAGATCCTGTGTTTTAAGAGACTCTTTCTGGATCATTTTCCAATGATCACAGGACTTTACAATCACTTGGTGAAGATGCTGGTGACAACAGGGTGTCTGGCAGAGTGGATGAGGTGATGGTTGATGTGGCTGAAGTTAAGAAAAATATTTTTGGCAAAACTTTATGAAACAAGTTCAGAAATATTCCAAATGGAGAGCCTGCTTCCCTCACTGAAGGGACACTGAGAAAAACTGTCTTAAATAGATTATTTAATAGGGGAAAAAAAGAGAAAAGGGTATCAACATCAATGATTTTTCTGAGCACTGAGCAGAGAAATGGCTCAAATACTCTAATTGTGGTCACTGATAAGACTGAACAAAATAGAATTTAAACTAATTAGGCAAAAACCTGTCACTGAGGTTAAAAAATTACATATAAAATTTTTTTAGATCCTAAATATTAGATAAGAACCTAACCTTGAATTCTGCATATATCACCCTTACCCCCAAGTCAGTTTAGGTCTGAATAAAGTCTTGAGGTGAAGAGATTATTTTTACTGAGTTAGCCCGATTCTGCTTCTTTCTCAAAATAGTAGCAATTAATGACTGGGAACCAGGATTATGTCTAAATAAACTAAGTGTTAATCTCAGTGTCAGTGTGATGTTCATGGTCATCAGATTTCATAGAAACTTCATGAAACTTCATGGTCAGACTGTCATGTCTTAGCAGGGGGGTGGAGATAAGAGTGTGGGGTGTGTGTGTGTGTGTGTGTGTGTGTGTGTTGCTACCAGTCTTGCCTGCTGAAGCACTTTTTCATTTGTCAACACCAGGGGCCTTCCCTACTTATTCACCTGGACTAAGAATAGTGGTTAAGTATTCAGAAAATATCTCTGAAGAGAGAAAAGGGGTAATATATCACATTATTAAATCTTTGCAAATCAGAAATATTTTGGAGAAATATTTGTGCCGGTGTCTTTTATTTACAATCATGTGTCATACCGTTACCGAAAGTGTCCCCTCAAAAAAAGATAATAAAAAGAAAGAAGACTTACAGTTTGTGTTTAGGGTGACTCACACAAGAAAGTCAGTTCTACCAGGCTCAAATGTTACTGAGTTAAAGGTAATTGTCATAGGGTTTTACAAATGAGTACTTGGGGATACCCGGTTTTCTTTTCCTATTTTTATTTAAAAACAAAGATATTCACCTTACCCAGTAGACATCTAGTTGGTAATGTAAAGTGTGATTGCTATCTTTTTCAACTCATTAGCAAAGTTTCTTACTTATAGTTGATAAGTGACTTGTGTTGAGACATCAGGTTGTACAATCGAACGTTAAGCATTTATGTAAACAGAGAAGGGGAACACACATACATATACACACATATGTATATATGTGTGTATATAGCATAGCCATATATATAAATTATATTTTATAAATTATATACGTATATATGTGTGTATATAGCATAGCCATATATACACATATATACGTATGTGTGTATGTATGTGTATAGTAATGCAACCATCCCAGCCTGGGGAGGTTCTAGCACTTAAAGAATGTAGGAGCCCTTGGTGGATTTTATAGGCTTTACTGTTCTCTCAGGGCACTGGGTACACAGGCACACCAGGCAGGAGGCTAGGCCAACTGTATGGCAAGCAGGTCAGCTAGGCAGTAAGGATGTGGGGATGGAAGGCAGAGAACCCCCCAGCCTCCCAGGAATCTTCATGCTTTTCATCTGGGCTCTCTCTTCCATTCTCCTGTTCTCTTCACATTTTTTTCCTTTCTCCCCTCCAGTTCTCTCCTCACCTCTTCACAAGCTTCCCTGAGTGACACCACCCTTTTACCCTCTCCTTCTAGACACAGGTATGCCCACTCACACATGCAAACACCCAGTGGGTCCAGGCATGGGGAGAGTGCCATAACACAGGTGCTGGTCGTAGAGGCTAATGGCAGAAAAAGCCTAACTCATTGACCCTACATATATGATTGTTATAAGGGTGTTGATGAAGGTGTTTTAAAAAGAAATGTCTCTGCTAAGAAAATGTAATTTTATCCTCTGAGAGATACAATCTGAAAATTCAAGCATTCCTAAAAAGTTTTAAAATTTAGGTTCTAGAGGCCGGGCATGGTGGCACGTGCCTGTTAAAGGCAGCCTAGGAAGCCATGGAAGCAACCGGGGATCGCGGTTCAAGTGCCGCCCAGCGCAATGTAGCGAGACCTACTTCCCAAAAATTAGCTGGGCATGGTGCCGCACGCCTGTAATCCCAGCTACCTGGGATTTGCTGGGAATTGCTTGAGTCTGTGGTACCCCAGGCAATGTGAGCCTGCAGTTCCATGGACAAAAATAGTGAGACCTAGTCTCAAAAAAAAAAAAAAAATTTAGGTTCTAGACCTTAAACCTTTTAGCATCACTAGAGATACTTTTGTCTACTCATTTTATAAACCTGTTTCTGGAGTTTCAGAAAAGTAGAACTGCGTAAAACACAGCTAGTGAGTGACAGAACAAGACAAGAACACAGGGCTCTTCAACCACAATTTTAACCTGGATAATATACCCCCCGTTACTGTAAAGAACATAAAACTACTCTCGCAGACATATGCAGACTATTTGCAATCATAGTTTGGTGTTACACAAATTGTTTTGGTAAAAAGTTCTACTGCAATAAAGCTTTCAAGATTATATTACAAAGAATTGTTTAGCTCTCTGGCTTTCATCATTGCATACAAAGTAGTCAATTACATTTATCTAATATTATAGCCAGGCAGCTTTATTGATATCCCTGGAAGCAACTGCCCATTATAAACTAACATATGCCTATCTAGTTGGAGATAAGTGAAACACAATCCTAGAAAAAAGTAAACATTTTATTATTTGTACATGAATCAGTTTGGTTTGAGTACACAAAAGCATCTGGCTAACTCCTAAAAGCAGCCTTAAGCAGGAGAGTGCATGTGGTCATTTATATTTTTTGTAACATCACTTCTATTTTCTACTTACTAGGCACTGAGAGGCCCAGAATGGATACGTTGAACTGGCAGGAGGAACAGGCAGAGGGTTTCAAAGGCAGGGAAAGCAGAGCAAGCCCGGTCTCTCCATTTCTAAGATAGGGTTTATCAGCTCTCAGAAGGATGTGTACTCAAAAGAACGATTCAGAGAACCCTCAGGAAAGGGCTGAGAACATACAACCGTCAGTGCTGCCAGCCAGCCTCAGCTAGAAGAATACTGGTGAGAATAGGGTGTTTTCGTCAGAAGGGGTCCCAGTGACCCAGGGTTGGAGGGGTCACAAGGGTACCACCTGAAGGGTGGGCAGAGGTCCCCGTGGAGGAGCCACGTACTCCTCCTCCCTGAGCAGCCGCAGCAGGATGTTTTTCTTATTCTTGGGCCAGCTGTAGACGTGAGTGTTCTGCAGCCAGGTGGGCACATGCTCCTGAGGGAGAAACCGACAGAGGTATCAAGGACAAACCTGGACTCCAGATCCCATGCCTGGTTCCTGAACATCTATGGCTTTCCTTTGTTGGGCATTTCCTACCAAGTTGTGCTGCTCTGCTTTGTTTTTCAGACATTGGTGTGTGAAAGGCTCTTGGCTTCAGGTGCAAGCTGTATATCTCATTATGGAAACCACATGTGTACAGCATTTTCTGTCAGTCTACCAGACTATCTGCCCTTTGCATTTCAACATGCTTTTCACCACCCTCACATAAAAGGGGTAGGACAGAGGTCACGCAGAGTGATGTGCATTCCCCTGTGGCTTGGAAGAAGTATGCCATGGCCTGGACTTAATCTACTTCACTATCCTTTTACTCCAGTCACAGAACTGTAGTAGAAGGAGCCCAGAAGGTATGCTATCAGGCAAAGGCCAAAATTGTAAGCCAGTGTAATGCAAACATCCCACTCGGGGGTGGTTCTTTATCCGTTCTAGCAGTTACAGAAGAATATCAGAACCCTTGATGGATTTTACTGACTTTAATGCTCTCTCAGGGGCCCAGGTACACAGGCATGCCAAGCAGGGAGGCTGGCAAGCAAGGAAGCAATCAAGGCAGCAGGGGGGCTAGAAGGCAGGCAAACCCCTTAACCCCCTCCATGAATCTTTATGCTCTTTCTCTGACTCCCTCTTGCGGTCTCCCTGGTGTCGTTCTTTGGGCTCTTCCATGCTCTCTCCTCCCCCTGCTCTCCTCACCGTCTTACCTCCTGGCATTCTCTCCTCATCCTCCCTCAGGGTGATGCCGCCCTTTTATCCTCTCCTCCAATGCTCAGGTGTGCCCACTTACACATGCAAACACCCATTGGTCCCAAGTATGTATGATCATGGGGAGGGTACAATACCATAGGTGCTGGTCATAGAAGCTAGTGGCAGAAAAATCCTGACCAGTTCATTTACCCTACACCAGGGACCAGAGGGATGCAGGTTCAGACTGCCCTCATAGGGTGTTCATTCTGTTGGGGCAGAGGTAGAGAGTGAATAAGGAAAATGTCTAGTATGTTTGATGGTGAGATACACTGTGGGGGAAAAAAAAAGACAACAGAAAGGAGATAAGGGATAAGAGGCCTGCAATCTAAAAAAAAGGGCATTTAGGAAAGCTTTCACTGAGAAAATAAGCAAAACCCAGAGAGTAGAGGAAGTGAGCTTTGTGGATATCTAGGTTCAGGAAGTCGGAACAGACACATAAAGGCCTTATACTGGGGGTGGATTTTGTCCAATCAAGGAAATACTAGGTGAGTGTGGCTAGAGAAGAGTGAGTGAGAGGAGTAGGGGTGACTGTACAGATAGGCTTTGTAGGTTTTTCTCTAAATAGATGGGACACCTTCTGGGATCGCAGGATGGGTTTTGGAATCAGACACCATGTTAGGCACTGATGACACCCAAATTACTACTTCAAGGAAGTTACAGTCTTAGGATGAAAGCACAATGCAAAGAAACAATTTTCTAGGTAATGGGATACCAGCGAGGCAAGTGGTTAGAGCACTCTACCCCAGTCACAAGCAGTGAGGGAACTATTTGAAGACAATTTTGAACACATTAATAGAACCAACTAAAAGTGGGTCTGCTTTTTCTACCATTATGGTCCAATAATTCGAAACAATTATGCCCCACATATCCCCATCCTTAACCACATACCATTGACTGGAGGCGTTATAATTAAGAGCTCTCAAGAGAGGCACAATGAAATATATTGGCATGGTGAAGATGATCAGGAGAGGGTAGAGAGATTGGGTGATATAAGGCAAGAAGTCACTAGAGAGACAAGTTAGGATGAAGCCTTGCAAGCAGAGGAAACAGGAAGTACATGGGTGCAGAAATACAAAAGAATATGGCATAGGAGAGTACCTACTGATGTAGTCCAGCAGGAGCAGAACATTGAGTGTCTTCACAAGGAGATAACAGAGAAGACTAAGTGAGAGGGCACAGTCCTCTTTGAAGGTACCTCCCATATCATGACAGTGGAGATGATCTTAGAGTCAGTTGGAAACCACACATATCTAAATCAAAAGTGACAGACCACATCTGTGTTTTAGATATTCCTCTTTGATGACTGCGGAGAGGATGTATAGGGTCAAAGTGGAGACAGGAAGACAGTGAGATCTTGCAGTGAGGCAATTAGAGCCCAGGTCAGGGACAGACAGGCATACTATTGTGCCCACTGTGAATGAAATGGCCCCAGGTATCTCATTCATGTAGACTGGACCCACCCTTCTCTATGGCCAAAGTCTCACTGGGGCCCTGGTAATTAAGGATCCTCCAGTTGAAGCTGGGTCAGAGTTTGTGGTGCCATAGTCTCACCACTGCTTCCCCTTGCCCAACCTGGCACATAACCTCAGGTCAGTTTTGCCTCCATCCCCCAGACCTGTTGGCATGTCCTTTGAATGCAAAAGCCTGCACAAGAACCACAGCAAAGTTCAGTCTGGTAGCTGTAGATTTAAGCTGTGTTCTATAGCTTTGAGAGCTGAACTATGTGGAACAAAAATACTTTGGTGGAACAGCCAGCAAAAAATGTACACATCTTGACTTTCATATACTGAGATAAGAAGTATCAGATGAAGAGTTTCTTTTTCCTCTTGTAAGTTTGAAAACAAACTGCTTCTTTGCGTGTAATGACTGTTTGAACAATTAGGGCAGCGATGGTCCAGTAGTAGATGCTTTAAAACCCTCATGATTCATGCTGCTGAACAGTGTGTTACAACCTGTTGAACCTTCTTGTAGCCCTGTCATCTCTATGGACTAATAGAGAGTCTACACTTTTTTTTACTTAAAATCCCAGATGGCAAAAAACCAACACTTACATTAAAATGTGTGTGTGTGTGTGTGTGTGTGTGTATTTGTTTACCTTCTTAGCATTTGGAAAGAGCACAGGGATGAATCTGAAATTCATGCTTCCTTGTTTTATGAACTCAATCTGCATCTGGAACAGAACAAATTTGGTTTAATTTCAAGAATGAGGATGAGGAGCTCACACACACACACACACACACAAACCTACACAGTTTTCTTATTCCAATTTCCTTATTTGAGTGCCAACACTTATACCTTTAAGCTCTCCTCATTACATATCTATGCTCTTCACTCACTCATCAATCATTTATTGAAACCTATTAAGTCATGCTGTGTGTAGACTTAGAGTTTCAAGGATTCGGATCCCTTCCGGGATATGCTGAGATGGCTCCCATCAGCTTGCAAAAGCTTGCAAAAGCTAGCTGTGTGTATCTCTTCCTAATTCCATGTTCAATGAATTCACACTGGCAGCCTGAAATTGGCCCTGGTGAGAGTATTTATACCATGGAAATGGGCAAATGCCCATTTATGTCTTGATAGGATTTATGTTTTGAGAGCCAGTGTACCAGAATACTGCAGACACAATCCCTATCCTCACAAAGCCAGTAGTTTAATGAGCAGGCAGAAAGGTAAATCACCAGAAACAGTGCAAAGTGAAAAGTACAAGCAAGCTGCTGGGGAAGCTCGAGATGAGGCCATCCATTCTGCATTAGTGGTTTGAAGGGCAGTTCCAAGGGAGGTGTTCATTGGTCAGTCAGGGAAAGTGGGAGAAGAGAGTAAGTATAATTCTGAATAAACAGCATAAGTGAATGTCTGGAGGTGCTGGCATATGTTGGTGTAATCGGACCAGCTAACCCACCCCTGCAAGTTACACCACAGGGTGGCTTGGAAGGGAATGGAGATGAGGCTGGGAGGTCAGTGGTGAGGAGCTCTGCCAAGAGTTACGTTCCCCTCACCAGTTCCAATTTGTTCTGACACTGCAGTGTCAGGTTTAGTCCAAAAGATTTAGCTGCTGAGAACTCTATCAAAACCAGAATTATCATTATGAGGGAGTTAGAATCTTCCAAATCCTGTGACCCAGCACAAAGCTTTCAGTCATCTGATGACACGAAGATGAGGAATTATGTGTTCCCAACTATTTCATCTTCCAATTGATTTTTATAACTGAGAAGGTTTCATCATGTGTGGGAACAGAGAAGAAAGTGACAGAAGTGATGACTGCTTATTGAAATCACCATAGAAACCCCTTCATAACATGCTTACACATTCATACCTACACACACACTCACACACCCATTACAACACACAAATCCCTGACAAGAAGTTTCCTCAAAATCATCTACCTTTAAAAATCAAACGATAATACCAAGTGCATATTTTAAAATGACCCAGGTACCGTGTAACTGAAAGCACTAACCACACCAGTAAACACATGAACAGACAGATACAGGGTTTTTTAGTTAACAGTGAAGAACTGAATTTAGTTTCTGACTTCTTGGATTTTGTACAGCATAGTATTTTGCTTGTCCATTAGGCTACCCAGTAGGAATGGATTTTAATTTTCTCATATTTCTGAATACTGGCTTTCTGGGAAGCTGTTGGCTCTATGATAGTTATTCCTGAGTTCCTTTCACTCCCTCTCCTGGAATTTTCTGCTGCCTGGAGATCAGGAAGTTAGCCAGGTGGACAGAAGGGACTATCTGGCCTCTTCAGCCCCCTTCAGGAATAAGGAAAAGCTCAAGACACTGAGACAAGACCGAGTTTGGAGACCATCTGGCTCATGGCTGGGCATGGTCAGATAGCTCTGAGGTGGAGTAATGCACACTGCTGCCTAGT
This sequence comes from Uropsilus gracilis, assembly GCA_004024945.1. Classification (NCBI taxonomy): domain Eukaryota; kingdom Metazoa; phylum Chordata; class Mammalia; order Eulipotyphla; family Talpidae; genus Uropsilus; species Uropsilus gracilis. Next base: position 76,601 of record PVHY01002159.1, on the reverse strand, counting down.
ACTGCCACATACTAGCAGAGCTTCTTCAGAGCTGCAGGGGCCTGGAGCCCTTCCCACACACCAGCTGTCAGCTCCCAGGACTGGCAGGTTCCTAGAGATGTGGACAGAACATGGAGTGCTTTGAGACCATGTAAAGAAGCAGCAGCCAGCCATGGGGTAGAAGTACCCAGAGTGGGCCATGACCTTTTAGGGTGAAATGGTACCTGTTTGGTTCCTGTCCATGAGCTATTAGACCAGGTGAGAATGGAATAGGGGAGATTTACTTCCCTACTCTTTGTCCTCACCACCCTTGCCTCAGCTTTTACTTTGGGTTGATTCTGTTTTCATATGAGCAGTCAGCAGTTGGCAAAAAAGGAGACAAAGACCCAGATGAGGGACACCCAGCCACCTGCCTTTGTCCTGTGCGTCTCTGAGCCACAGGAGAAGCCTTGTTTGAAACTGTCCTTCCTCTAAGGACTGCATGACCCTTGGCTGCCTACCTCCTCCCTATGGTACTTACTTATTCATTTGGGCCATCACTGCTTCCTGCCCCTTCTTCCTACCTCAGTCAGTGATCCTTTATGCCCAGTCTAAGTGCCTTCCCCTGTGGAATGTCAGAGCTGAAATGGATTCAAGTGATTTTTTTCAAGAATTTTTTTTAAAAAATCAGAATCTTTGGTAACCAAACAAATCTAAAGAAGGCAGACCAACTCTAGTGGAGGGTGGGTGTGAGAACTAGAGCCGCCCTCCTCCCCAGCACATATGGACATTCTCCAAGAGAGCTGAAAGTCACAAGTCCAGGCCAACATCCTAGTCAAGCAGGAATCATCTGCACAGCATTGCTACAATTGCAGAAAGTGGGGATTTTGTTAGACCATGAAACAGCCTGTTCCAAAGCTGGGGGATATTTTCACTCAGAATGTTTTATCAGAAGCTGATCAAGTTCAATATCCTATATGTTTCTCACACAGTTTTTGGTTTGACCTGCCTCCATAGTACAGATGTGACAGTAGAATATTGTTCCTCTGTCATGAGTTAAGAACAGTTTGTTCCCTCATTCGTTCCCAAATATATTTCACAACATTATTTCATTTAATCCTCAGAACAATGAAGTATTGGAGATACATTTTATGAAGAGGGACACAGAGGCACAGGAAGGTATAAGCAGCTGACTCTTGGCTACACATGTACACCAGGAAGTCATGTACATGAGGAAGCCGAATCTAAATCCAGTGTAACATTTGACTCTCGCACAACCACAGGTGTCCTTTATACAAGGCCAGTCTATTTCCCAAAACAGTAGAGGGAATGTGCAAGGAGAGTGGCTGCTCTCCTTACAGCCACTTAACCTGCCCCTTCCACGACTCCACTTTTAATGGTAAATCACCAAGCCAACCAAGCACTGATTTCCAGGGTTTGAACCTCAAAGGTCACAGATCTTTCTCCCCTTGTTACTGATAGGAACACCAAGTCCCAGAGGTAAGGTGACTTGCCCAAAGTCCCAAAGGTAGAAAGCCAGAGCTAACATGTCCATCTCTAACCTGGGGTTCTTTGCCTATCAACATGTTGCCTTTGGTTGATCTCCAGGGAAGGACAGGGTTTTGCTGAAGAATAGGCCCACCTCTGAGGGACTGTGAGATGCTGGGGTTCCCTCACCACTCACCATTCGATGAATGTACTTAGTATGTAAGCCGTGCTCATCCTCGTCCAGCTGCGACTCAGCGCCCTCCACATCCTGTTTGTATTTGGGACTGATTGCTACGATTATCATCACTGTCTTCTGTTAATGAGAGGGAGAAAGCATGTTTAGGGAAGTGTGAAGTGTGGTCCATTTACTAAAGGCTGTTGGAAACTGGCCAGCCGGACTGTAAGCCTTCTCTGACATGCAGAGGAGGGAGGAGGCACAGCCCCCACACGGGCAGCTCCTGTCTCCAGCTCTCCCCCTCTGTCTCCCTTCACACACACACACACAGCAAATGGCTCCAACACCAATGCTGCTAAATGGATGTGGTTTTGCCCACCATTTTCTACAACCATTGCTAATACAGGTCTAATGAAAGCCGGAATCACTAAGTGATTCTGCATCAAGGCAAAATAGCTGTGCAACACAAATGATGAAAAACCCCCCGCCCTCCTGCGGTTGGATCTAAGCTGTCAGTTACTGAGCTCGCACTGCCCTGCGTGCTGCCTGTGAGCGTGAGCACAGTCAGGAGGAACAGACCCTTCAGCACAAAGCAAATATCAGGCTGCAGACAAAAGGCAAAGCCGCAAACCCAGCCTGCTGAGACTTGAGCCCCCACTGCTCTGTCCTCGAGAAGCGCCCAAGCTGCTGACTGGAACACACAGACAGCGATCAATTTCTATCTTGTTAAAGCACAAAGTGTCCCAGTGGCCCCGGTAGATTCAGTCAGTGGAAAACAAATCACAGGGCTGTAAGGGGGTGGAGGTGGGGGGTCCCTGGATGGGAGGGCTGCCCCGGGAAACCTCTTCAGCCCCATCCGACAAAACACTTGCGGTGGCCTCAGATTAAATTGAAATCTGCCGCTCCCTCCCCACTCCCCGCCTTCATTTCCTCCTTTCCTATTCTGGTCAAAAAAATTGTTTGCTCTGATTGTTATCAACCACCTGTGTCTGGTTTGACTGTTATTTCCTGCCTGTGCACGTCCAGGAGGGCGACCCCATCCTTCCTTTCCAACTCTGCACAGCTGCCGACAAGGGAGGCTTTGTTGGGATTTTCTCAGCTTTGGACATGGTGGGCACACCCCTGCTTCTTTCAGAAAATAACTTCACAAGCTGATTGTCTTTCTCACCCGAAAACAGGCTCAGGATTTTGGAATGTACTCACATCCCTAAGGTAGCGTTCCATCCATTTGATGATATCAATGCCTCGGATTCTATCCTCAAATATGTCAATCTATAAGAAAAGATGTAGGAGGTGACTTTTAATGAGATGCTTTCTCTAGATGCAGAGCAAGAGAAAGCAAAAGAGACAATATACATTAAAATCGAAAATGTTGCTAATGCATTTTGCAGGGAGGACCCTGTGAAGTCTAAAAAGCAAAAACTGATTTTCTTTAAATGTCTCCTATTGAATATTAGTAGGCATTTAAGTATGTCATATCTATACTTAGGATACAGAGGTACATACCAAAATGACCTTTGGCCTCATAACAATTGTTTTTAAAACCCAAAAGGCATAGTAGGCCAGCATGTGGTCTCTAAGTCATCTATCTATATCTATATCTATAGCTACATTTTCATGTATCTGTTTCTACTTCTATATCTGTGTATAACTGTACTTTGACAGGCAAATGTGATTCTGGAACATTTTAATGGGTAGGCATGCAAGTACTGTGATACAATTGTGGTATTTTACTTGTATTAGACAGGTGGTTATTATGGTATTATGTCCAGTTCCAATCTGTATGTTTAAAAGGATTGTCTGAAAGTTGGAGCTGATCCAAGGAACAGTCACAAAAGCAATTATTGAGATGGCGGGGAGAAGGTTTATGATGAGTCAAGAAGTTTTGAGGTTTTTGCCTCAAAAAGACTGATAGGAAGTATCAAGTCTTTGAAGGAGTATTCAAAGTGGAGAAGAAAACTTTTCTCTTTGCAGGTTTGTCCTTCAGCCAGTGAGGTAGGGGGATGGGTATGTGTGTGTACGAGGTGTTAGATTAGAAAAAGGACTCTATATTGGAAAGAGTGTTTCCAGGAGAGTATCCTTGAGTGGAAAGTATTTGATTCAGCCCACACTGCTCCAAGATCAATTGTCCTAAATGTCACTCCACCATTTAGGGCTGATCAAAGTAAGTACCGGTCATTTAGCAAGCTTTCAATGCCATCTATTATCCAGTCTTACCTATCTTTCCCCCACATGTCCTCTCTAGTTTACCCCCCTACATTGGTATGCCCTGCACCCTAAAGTTACAATGCAAGTCCCTCTGCTCTGTGACTCCTCTGGGCAGACTGACTTCCTCTTCCTGATCTTAGCTAATGTTACCCTATTGTAACAACTAGGGTTATGAGAACATTAATAGATCATTATGACATCCTTTCATTTTCTCACTGTCACTTTCATGTCTGTTCATCTCTTCTAACTGGTTCTAATCTTCCTACAGAATGAGCTGATGCCCCGTCCACACGAAATGATCAAATATGCACAGTATATAATACCAGTTAGGAACGAATATCTTTACTGATGGGACAGCAAAAATGGAATGGATTTCCTTTTAATTTGCATATTCTTATTCGAGAAGACCTGATGACCTATGTGGGGAACCTCATCCGTATGATGTCCTTATGAAAGATTGGGAAACACAAGACAGATAGAGGAAAGACAAAGCAGACAGGGGCTGAGAAAAGAGACCTCAGAATGAAACAAACCCTGTTGAAACCTTGATCTTACTTTCAGCCTCCAGACCAGGGAGGAAGGAAGTTGCTATTGTTCAGCCTCCCAGCCTACAATACTTCATGGTGACCTAGTAAACCAGGTTGCCCTCTTCAGGCACAACACCCCTCCCTTGTTTCTTTAGCGCTAGGAGTAGTGATAACAACTCCCATTGTTTGCTAGTCCTGAGATAATTGTACTATTTCCTGTGGATTCCCTAAAATCTACCTGGAGCTATAAAATTTGTCCTGTTTTTAGACTCTTCCTTAGTTACTCATTACATTTTTTATTTCACAAAGGGGATGCTGACATATCAACATGGTAACCCAGCTGTCTGGGACAGAGATTCTACATCGAGGCTGCAGAGTTCAGTTCTGACCACGTAACCCTTGATTCCTAGGGTCACAGGAACCTGGCTTCTCCATGGGACCATTGGTCCACTGAAATGGAGGCGGCCAAAAGTAAAATTCTTCTGAAATGTGGCCCCTATGCCTTATAATTTGATCTAAATCATGGCTGCCTCAATGCTTTCTTATTCTAGTAACGAGGACTGAGCGTTGGTCTCTGCAGACCTGTGAAGTTGAATTTTGTAAATAGAATTTTTTTAAACTTTCAAGTGTTCCGATTCTAAGTATTCCAGAATAAGAAAAATCAAGAGAAAAGGCTGCTAAGCATTTTTTGAATTGATATTTAGTTACCAAGTAGTCCTTCTTTATCCTGCAACCCTTCTATTCATAGATATTTCCCTTAATTCATTTCCTCCCTAGAATCACTATCACTAAGTAGCTCAAAAAGGCTGATGGGAAAGGAAAAAAATGATCTCAAGGTTTTAGGAAAACCATCCCTCCAAGTATTCTCGGTGATATTGTGTTTATCCTAAGGAAGAACTTCCATGGCTTTAAGCTATGCTGCTTCAAGCACTGCTGAAGTGTTGAGGAGTGTGTGGTTCCTTAGACTTTTTTGGGCCAGGGTCACAGTGAATGGTAGGACTGGGGTGAGTCTGCCCTAGAACTATACCAGATGAGCCAAGAACCTGCTCAAGGTTCTGGAGTCAAGACGCCCTGTGCAGAGACATCACTGCTGCATCAAGATGTGTAACGGTGGTTATACCTAGGCTGATCAGGGGCTTCTCCTTCAAGCTCCCAACCAAGCACAGAGCAAAAGGACCTTGTAATGTAAGTAGGTGACCTGGTGACACCTACAGTTTCTTGCACTGCAGTAAGTACACACCAAGCAGGCATGGTTGGCTCACAGGAACAAGGTACAAAGTGCAGCAAGAGGCTGTCGAGACCTTTGGGTCCCGGGACAACTACTTATGTGGTTGGCATTTAGTTCTGGCTGTTGAAAAGTACTCAGGGTCACTCAAAAAGCAGAGGGTGTAAGATGGGTAAGGCTGGAAGGACTGCATAGTTTAGAAACCTAGAAAATATTTACCTAAATCCATAAACACTCAGTTCAGAATCATATAAATTATAGAAAATCAGAATCATATAAATTAAAGAAAAGTTTATAAATTAAAGAAAAGTTTTAAACATAGAGAGTCATTTATACTTTTCCCCCTTTTGTTTTCTGTTTTCATTATTCTCACTTTAACTCAGTCTTTGGATAAAATACTTACTGCAGTTTGGAAGCCGTTTACCAATAAAAAGTTCACGAATTTCACCACCTCCATGCCAGTGTCCATAGAATAAGTGATAAAGACTTTCCCTAAAAGAGAGTTTCACATTTATTAGAAACTAGTCAAATGATTCTATTCTTAACAACACTTAAAAATTATAAAAAATGCCTTTTCTCCTTCTGAATAATATAGGAAAACCTCAGGATGGGGGCTGAGCTCAGGGTTTGTGCTGCAGCATTGAGAGCTGCTATACCCAGGACTAAGATCTGTAGGCCTGAGGAGCAGGTGTTCCCAGGAAGCGCAGACTGCTCAGAGTAATTAGAAAGAAGAGGCACAGAGGAGAGAGACAGATGAGCCTGAGCAAGGTCTTCTGAAAACCACATGATGTGTTAACAAAAAATTCATCACCTAGAACCTGTGGGTTCTTAAGACCAGGTCACTGCCTGGTTTCTCAGAGACACTTGGCACTGCGCCCAGGGAATGTCTCACAGCAGGCCACAAGGTGAGCCCCGCTGAAAGACCTCTTTTGATCTCATGAAACTCTGAACTCTTGCTTGACAAGAGCAAGTGAGGGGGAAAGGAGAAAGTGGTTCCTACCTCATGTGCTCCCCCCCATACACTAACTAGTGGGAAAAGTTAGAAAGTTGGAGTAGATTAAAGCAAAGCTCAGGAATGTCAGCCAGAAGCTCAGCAGTTGGGGGATGAATGCTGTCTCTCCCTCAAACAGGTCAGTCCAGGGTCATTGTCCTCCCTTGGTCAGCCTAGACCAGGTGACTATATTGTGCCCAGAAACTTAACCAAGGCAGGATGAGAAGCTCAGGTTGATGGGACATTATCTGGCTAGTATTTTAACATAAGAGATAAATAATCTCTCATGTTGGGATGTTAGTCTAGAATGGAGGGCTAAAAATACAGTAGAAGGTAGAGAAGAAAATGAGTCAGTCTCTGTTCATGTATATATAAAGACTTCTGTCTAGAAATATACTTCTCAAATGTGTACAATAATCATATGGACTCATTTAAACAGCTAAATAAATTAATGGCACTCAGTTTTTTTTCCTCAACATCCCATACACAGTCAACTGCTATGCAAGAATGTTCGGACCCCCTTTATAGATTATGGTAAAGTAAATATGCTGTAGACTGACAGCAGGATTACATCTTATGCAGGATAATATCCATTTTGCAGCAATACTCAGCACTAAAATGTATAGAATTTCAAGATTTGAAAAATATTTTGGAATGAAAAACAACAATGGATCATTGTCACAGAAATCATTCAGAGTCCTAAATGGCTAAAGGATACAGATCTCTCAAGAGTTATTAATAAAAGGAATTAACTGTTGACTCAAGGAGGTGGCCAAACCTGGAAAGGGCTGTTAGAATCACTTGTGTTTCTCTAACTAACACAATAGAACATAACACAGTCATAAGCGGTGACTGTTTTCTTAAGGTTTCTGGAACTTACTGTCCTGACCAATGTTAATATTAAGAACATTTTGGTGATATTTCAACACGTCTGGTTCTGGTTGCAAAACTTGGAAAAAGGACCATCACCTGACACCAAGTCAAATGTTTCTTTAAATAAAACGCTTAGTTTGCATTTGGTTGTAAGGCAGTTTGGAGAATGTGAGACCACTTTTTCCAAACAAGACTGCTTGCTCATTCCTACAGGAAATGACTTCGTTCTTGATGGCTGTTGTTAATTTATGGTGAGACACTACATCCCTGGCCAATACCACTTGGACATCCAATCAGTCTACCAGGGACAAGTCAACTCAAGAGTATCATTTAGAAGAGGGAAAATGTGTTGGAGTTATTTGTTGTTGGAGCATCTGTTCAGAAAATGTGGGGGTAAGTACTTTGTGAGTATTGCTGGTAGTGTCAAAATCAGTGAAAAAAGTCATAAAAATGCTGGTTACTTTTTTAGCAAAAGGCAAAAAAGCCAATTTCATCTCATGGTGTATATAAGAACTACTCAAATTTATGGATGAATAATCATCAAGTGTTCTCAAAATATAAAACCTGATGAGAAGGAAAGAATCCATTGCAAACAACTCACGCAATTCTTCTGGCAAATTGCTTGTTTTCAGAGTTCCTCTGGCTGGAGGGTTATTAGGGGGTCTAGGAATAGAACCTGCAGACAGAGCCTGGGGACCCTGGTGCCTCAATTCTGCAGGACTGTCGAAGGACTCTTCAGGAGCTCCGGCTCTACTAGTTGGTTGGTTATGCAGCTGGTCCCTGCAAACAAACACATTTACAGTGAATTATCAATTTTCACAAAGGCAAGCCTCGAAGGGCAGGAAGCCTTTAAGAACTGTGGGAAGATACCAGTGAGCTCTCTCTCCTCTGTCTCCATTTCTTTTCAGAGATAGAGGCAGGAGAGCAAATCTATCATGTGTCAGGGCCTGTGCTAGGGGTTGACAGATGGAAGCAGGATTAGATTTCTTCATTCTAGGACTATCTGATAGGGATGACGAAGCGCATGCATAGGGCAAACAGGGCCACCCACAAAATGAAAGGGTGACTTACAAGACTCATGTTGCAGAAGACCTCAACATTATGATGATCCCTTATACAATCCAGCCACTTTACTATGAATCCTCCCTATAAATAACATTAAAATCCCTTTATGGTTTACTATTCACATTACAACTGCCATCAACTAGGCCCTGTGGGTGGGGCACTGTGGGCAGGGAGTGGAACTGCTAGCATGGGAGCCAAGTTTGGAACAGCTATCTATTTGATGATCCTTTGTTTCATGTTTTGTTTTCAAATATCTTGTATTTTTATTTTCTCTTTATGTACCTCTTTATACACATGATTATTGTTGAATTTGTGAAAATACTGCACTAAACTGTAACCATGGGTCCTTAGGAGTACATTAAAAAGAACATTTCAATTAAAATGAAACAAGAAATTTGAAAAAAAAAAGCATGATAATAGCGTAAAATTTAGTTAAGTTGGTGTATTTGGTTTTTCCCACCCAGTCCATTAGCAGACTCTAAGTCATTTTAAAATAACCTTTTCCATTTGAAGTTACTTCACTTATTTTTAATTTCATCTTTTAATGTCAATAAAAATGAAATTCTGTCAGTACTTTTGTTATTTCATTGTACAAATCAGTCTTAGATAAGCTCAGTTACGTGCTGAAAATTTCAGATTATGCCATGGATTATGGATTTATCAATGCATTATTGGGTTCATATTATGATGCTTTCACAAGGTCGTGTCTCTAGAATGAATTCATATTGTGATGTGCGTATCTGCTGTCCAGATAGTGTTCAGATCCTTTAGCTGGTGATAGACAGCTAATTGTGTATCAAAATGTAGAAGGGCAATGCAGATGTGAAATTATTTACGGATGAACTATATGGATGAAAATCTGCCTTTGATGACACTTGAAAGAAGTTTCTACTATATTTCTCTGGTTTATGTATTATTATCTTGGCTGCCAGTAGTCCCATGAGTATTCTGGAGAGAAGCCCAGTCAGATGCATGTGTATGAGACTGGGAAGATGGAAGGACATGGTGGCTATCCTGCTTCCAGCCTTGTGCTTCCACTGGTTCTCTATATTAAATCCCTGTTTGCTTAAAATGGGTGCTTTCTGTTTTTTGTAACTGACTCCTAACTGATTAAGGGACTAGAACAGTCTCTAAGGTTTTGTTTTTCTAAAAAAGCTCTGAAGCATATATAACAATATGCTAACACTTTAAAATCCAGGTAATAGAGATATGAATCTTAGTTATTTGTGTCAAACACTGTATCATATTACACTTTAAAAAACTGTTTCATCTACAAAATATGTAAAGACTCAGTTTTTGTAATTATTACTTATGCTTTCATATCTTTACTCGGAAGAATAATCAAGAATTCTGAAAGTCTTATGCCATAGGACTAAGATCTCAATCATCAGTCTCAATTACACTATATTTTTTAAAATGTGAATGTTTGAGGAAGTAACTTTGTCTTTATTAATATAGAGGAGAAATTTCATGTAAAATATGTTTCATTTGATAGAGATTCAGTTACCTATCCTTTTTGCATTAAATTCCTTTATCCCCAAAAATTGCTTAGTTGTTATAAATGATGGTTGCTCATTTGATAAAGAAATGTTAATATCCAGGAACAATATCATGGATATTAATGGTGGAGTAAACTTAGTGTATAATGGTTCTCTTTCAGATTATCAGTAAAAGGAGAATTAAGTTTATTACTTGAACTTATTCTTCATTATCCTAAAATGATAAAATAAATCCAAGGAGATCATCGCAGGCTTAAATTGATGTTCCAATACAATTACTCCTTGTTATATTTGCAGCTCTTCTGTAAACCTCCAAGCATTTCAAAATAAAAGTTTATTTAAAAATATCACTGTTGCCTCACCTATTCAGCATCAAACTTATTTCATAAATATGCTTGCTCAAATTTTTGTTTTCTTTGAGTTTTAGGTATTTCTTTTGCAAGAATGCTTATCCTGTTGTAAAATCATATTTTGCTTATGCCATTATTTTAACTCCATGCAATTTTGTTTTTGAAAAAAGGGAAATGCCTTGAAAGAAAATCTGAGGTCTTGTGAGATTTTGAATGAAGGAGAAAGTAGTCATGTACCTTATCTGACCTTTTTTCCTCTCAGTAAATATTTTGAACTAATTATCAATTTTTTGTATTTCTGAAAAATCCAAATTCTGAATAAATAAGATATTCATATCTCAGTCTATCCTAAAAACAGAATATAGTTTACTTTGAGTGCTATACAAAAGTAGTGCTTGGGTAGGAGCAAATATTTCATCTGCTTTCTAATTTTGTCATAAAGTAGAAAGCCGCATTTATATGAATATTTTCTGCATATTTTAAATCCATAAACTAAGAGGAAAGGAAATCTTGAAGAAGAGTTAAAAGAGAATGCTGAGGAGAAAAATGATTAAAAGGCTAGATAACTGAAGTCAAGGAAAACCAGATTGTTTTTCTGGAAGAAGTAGAAGAAAGATCTAATAATGGTGTTTCATATGTGCGCATGCTTTCCTTACAAAAACAAATAAAAAATGTTATTTTTATTGAGAACTTATTGTACCTAGAATTTCAAAATTAAAAAAATGTTGTTTAAATGGGTATAGAAGCTAGGAACACAATAAAGATCTTCCTAATGTTAGAAGTCAGTGACAAAAAAAAAAAAACCAAAAAACCAAACCTATTTACAGGCCTAAAAGACTAGGTGACCTGAAAGTGAAAGAGGGGGCGTAAACTTAGCTTTATAAGAGCCTTCCTTCCAGACAATTTTGACAAGTCACTAGTTTCTTTATATTTCTGGTAAAGAGATTCTTGCCAACAAAGCTTCCATTTCCTCCTGACCTAAAAATTCTCTACCAGGTATTCCACTGAGTGGTCTGGTCTCTAACCTGAATGACAAACCAACAGAGAGTTTTAATACTTGATCGCATTGACTTCATTGTTTTCATGTTTAAAATGTCTTCAAGTTGGCCCTGTCATACTTACTGGTACCTCAGGACCCCTGGGGAAGAGTCATCTCTCTGTGCAGACTCCTCTTCCTGGTCCCAGGGGCTGGGGTAGTTCAGGACGACCTTCTGCACAGGGTGCAGGCCTCTCACGCTGACTCCAAGTAGGGGCTGCCCGGGCAGAGCTGACTGAATCACTTGCTGATAGGCCGCTCGAGGGTAGTCATGGCCATCTGTAGGTAAAGACAGCAAGAACAGACTGCCTGACTTCAGTCTCTCTGCATGAAAGGAGAGGTGAGCTTAGGGCAAATTTTTGTCTTAATACCAACTGTGGGTTCTAGACATCAGTTACCATCCCCGTGGTGCCTCCCATATTTCTGTACTATTATTTACTTGAGAGTTTTTTATTAAAGTGAGTCATTGTTTTTCATTTTTTCTTAAATAAAAACATCTGTGCCATCATGAGCCTGGTGTCCTACTTGGAAAGCCCCAAGTTCCACAGAGACTCCTATTTTAGTATGTTGCTTTGGAAAATCTAACCACGAAGAACCTCTCTCACACACCACTATTCCCATCATAGTCCTCAGGTTTCTAGTTCCTAAGTCTAGGAGAAGTTATCCCCTTGACAGATACAGAATGTCTCCTTTCTCCTCTCCTTCCCCCATGTGGGAATACACACACAAACATTTTCACTCTCCCTCCCTCCTTCCCTCCCTCCCTCCCTTTCTCTCTCTCCCCTTGACAGATACAGAATGTCTCCTCTCTCCTCTCTTTCCCCCATGTGGGGATACACACACAA
>PVHY01002159.1:17600-64261 GCA_004024945.1 Uropsilus gracilis | reverse complement strand
GCTAGGTCCAGGGATATCAAGGATGCAAGAGAAGAAGATGCAGGTAAGGGAAGAGAACAGAAGACTGGAAGGGGGATACAAGGAACTGAGTAAAAGTGAAAGAAAACCCCAAAGGCATGTTTCCAGGTACAAAGAGCCTCAAATACTGGGAAATCTGAGAAGTAAGAGTGGAACTGCACTACGTGTAAGCTCCACCAGCAAGAGGGAAGGAGAGAGCCAAGTGGATGACCTTACAAAATGAACCACAGGCATGCAGACACTGTCACCTATACCTGCTTAATAAGACACCTTCACTGGATCCAGGAGGCCAAGCTAATTAGTTAATAAGGAAATTTTCACAGTATTTATTCAAACATTATCTTCTTTTGATAATAGACTACAGCAGATCCTCAAATACCCTTATTTTTCTCAACATTGTTTTCATTATATGATTGATAGAGAAAAAAATTTTTTACATGTTGAAGTGATAGTGGAGACCTGCTTTCCTTATATGTTGTTTGATTTAAAGTTGAAATCTCTAAGAACATGTTGGTAACATTAGATGAGGCCTTATCGCATTTGCCAGGTATCTAGGAAGGATACATGCAGAGATGTGCAGTAAAATAAATTAACAAGTGAGAAAGTACCAACTAAAGCAGGATGGAGCCAGAGTATTCAGGGTAAGAAATGGGGCTTAGTTTAGTAAGTAGTCAGGAGGCATTAGGTGTTTAGGGGAGTATACAAGGGAACCATTGCCCAAACATAAAGCAGAAGGAAAGTGAGTGTTCATTCATATGGGTACCTCCATGTCCCCACTGTCTGAACTCAGGAAACTTGATCGGATGCCCTGAAAATGTGTCCAAGCCAGTCCCCTAAGCTAAATCAGATTCCCCAGATTCAATCTACTGTCTACTTGGACCCATGACTTTAGCCTCTGGCAAAACATGACCTTCCAATCTGGGAGGTCTCCTGGTCCTCACCATGATACTTGCCCTGTTATTGCTTAGGAAGGGAGGGAGCTGGAAGAATCTGATGGAAGTATTCCAGTTCTCTGACTGATACAGGAGACCAAGACTTAAAGGGCATTTCTAAATTTGAGGAGACAGGATCATAGAGACCCCTGCAGTCTAGGACAAGCTCTATCATACAAACTTGGTATTTGTAGCCATTAGGGGCAGGTCAGCTATATTCCACAGGGTCCAGATTACCAATTGGAGTTTCAGGGCAACTTGTTGGTCAGGTCACTACTGCAGCTCCTTTTACCTAGCTAGAAAAGAACAAAAGTGCTACCACCTTAAGATCACCATGTAGGGGCCAACCCTTCATTTGGATGAGTCATGTACCAGTAGACCATTTACAAAACCAGCTGTAGATGCAACCCCCCCCCCGCCAGAAATCTCCCATTGCACTTAAAATTCACCCTATATGGTCAGGTTGCTGCCATTCTTGATTTCATCTCCTACGCTGTGCTTACAAGCTCACCCAGTGCCAGTTACTGTGAATATCGTTCTTCATTTTGAACACTCCAAGCTTGTCCTCACCTCTGGGCTACTGAATTTGCCGTCCACTCTACCAAGAAGGTTTTTGCCCTGTATCTTACAGACCAACATGTCACTGGGGGCTTAGCTCAGGTATTACTTATTCAAAAAAAGTCCTCTATTCCTACCCAATTTCCTTATCCCATCACCTTATTTTCTTTACTTCATAGTGTTTATCAAGTGATTGTGTGAACATACACAATTCTCAATCACCAATATCTTGTCTGCTTTCCCACTGTAACATAAGCTCAGTCGGCCATCATATCAATAAACAAATGAATAAAGACTCAATAGTCACAGAGCTAACTTCACACACACACACACGCAAACACACGCAAACACAAAGCCATTTAAGACTGCACAATGTGCTTGTTAGCTCTCGCGCTTCTAGATGATCTCCTCATTTACTCCATTTTAGTTTTTTTTCCTTTATCTGCCTGTCTATCATTTATGTAAGTTTGTTAGTGTTATCCTCTGGAGGTAGAAAGGAGAAAGAGAAGGTAAGAGAGAAGAAATTGCTGGTGACCTCGAAACATTTTAATGTTTGGGGTCATTTTTGCTTCCTATATTCATTAATGAATGACTAATAATGTCTTATTTGCTTAAAAAGGACTACCAAGCTCTAATCATTGGACTTGTTTTTTTCTAGAAAACGATGTTAGTACTGTTAATCAAAGGCCTTTGAATCAAGATCATATGATTTCTAACAGATTATTTCCCACACAACATGGTTTTGTCTCATAGCAACAAATCATATCATTAAAATCACTAAGGCATGTGGGCTAAGTGTTTGATTAGCTGTAGCTTTAGTTTCTGAAATGGCCACCTGTGGTAAAAACTTATGCCAGCTTATTTGAACAGATGAAAATCATCCACCTCATCTATTTTTAAAATTAAAGCACTGACTGTTAGGATACACTGTTCTGTGCTTTGATTGTTTAAGACAAAGAAATACTGGACATCAAAGGGGCAATCAAAAATTAAACTTTCCATTTTGGAAGGGAATTTGAGTGTCCTGAATTAAAAAATATGTCAGATAAATGAACATAGTTTTATTACTTGGGTTTTAACCATGCTATTCCACCATTTTTGGACCAAGTCTTGCTAATTTTATTGGGAAAAATTATATATATATTATATATTATATATATCCTTTTTTATAGGATTTAAATATAAATCTTATATATATGTAGTTTCATTTATAAGTATTGTTACATGCCAAATACTGTTCTGTATTCTTTATTTATGATTATAGGGTTAATTTTCTATTTTCTTGAAGAAGTTTAACTTAGGATAAAATCCAAATTCCTTACCATGGCTCTAGCATCCCTCACTTCACACCATCCTCTCCCTATTCTAGCTCTACTGGTTTTAATACTTGCTCTATCACATTCCTTGCTTCCTCAACCTTCTCATCATTTAGATTTCTGCTCAAATGTGTCCTCAAAGAGGTCTCCTCTGGATCCTGTCTATGAAATATCTAGCACCTGGTTATTTCCTTCTTAGCACTTATACTTAGCTGTTTTGTTAGCAGATTTCTCTCTGTCTCCCCAGTAGATTGTGATCTATGTAATAGATGGCAGATCTATGCAGTATTCACCATTGTTTACCCAGTGCCTAGCACAGGACTGGGTAAATACATGTTGAATAAATGAGTAAAGGAATGGAAAAGTTCTGTTTGCAAATACCACTGACCTCAAACCTCTTCTCCCCTCCCTCATAGGACAATTAAAGATGACCCTTTAATTCTTTACTCACGATTAAGGAACATTTTCCACCCTCCGGAAGTAGAGAACAGATTTTTTTTTTCATTCACTCAACATGTATTTATTGAACCTACATGACCTGGCTCTTGGTGAATGAAGACAAAATAGGATACAGTTCCCTAGGAATAGCTCAAAATAAGTGGAGAGGAAAAGGAAAAAAATCTGTGTGCCTGTGGGTGTCTGTTTTGAAACACAAACCCACACGTGTTAGTGTGTGAGAAGGGGAGGCGTGCGAGTCAGCAGCCACTTGGTAGACTTCAGAATCACTTGCCCAAAAATAACTCCTCCACTGACTTATCCCCCATGCCTAAAATTCTGTCAACACAGTTTATTCTGTAGGAGATAGAGGGTTGGGAGTGGTGGGTGATGTGACAGATGAGTAATTTGTTAGCATGTTAACTCCTCAATTCTGAGGCAGTGTTCATTCAAAATAAATAAATAAATAAATAAATAAATAAGTAAGTAAGTAAGTAAGTAAGTAAATAAATAAATAAATAAATAAATAAATAAATAAATAAATAAATAAATAAATAAATCTTGTACAGTGATAAGTGGGTGCCAGAACTGTATGTTATTTGTCAGTCTTGTGATCCCCTTGGCCTGGGTACATTGGCTTCATGTTACTGGGCTTTAACCACTTGGAATTTGTAAACCTAATTCTAAAAGAGGTTTTCCACTTATCAGTCAAAATAGTCAACATTTTTCTTCCTTATTAAGAATGGTATTATAAGAGTTTATGAGAGAGAAAATAAAATCTGATTTTCAAGTCATCAAAAGACATCATGATATAACGCAGTTCAGTCAGCAAACAAAATGGCCCACGTAAACTGTTCCAGAAACTCCCACAGCTGTAAGCAGCTGTGGTGCCTAAAAGGCAAGCCTATCCTTTATCATTTCTTCCATCTGGTTTATTTCTTCCTTACTTTTATTGTGCATGCCTTCTAGCATACAAAGTCACTTCTGAGGGCCCAATCTGAGTAATAGTAAGCGTGGGCTACAGTTTTATATTACTTCAGTTTCTGTGGCAGAGAAAGCAAGGGTTTCACAGTAATGGGCAAACTCTTCAGATTGAATCCATTGAATACCCCCTCCCCAATATATTTGTATGCTGGGTTTTATTTGATGGCACAGCCATGATCTCTATTCTGGTGATCTTCAGTGTAAGGACTCCATGGTAGTAAGGAGCCCCCTTTTCTCCAGGGGAGAGAGAAACAGACTAAGTCCATTTCTCATTTTCACCTGCTTCAAACTCTTTTCTTTTTTTTTTTTAATGTGAGGTAACCAGTAACCATTTTTGCTTTAACTTGTAAAGGCTAAGGTAGGCCATTTGCATGGTGATTATTATTTATTTATAGCTTCATTAATGAGGAGGAAGTAATACTCTTCTAAAGCTGATTGGAACCATGTAGCCATGGTTTCCAACTGCCAAGAGCATCCCTTAGGTGAACAGTTCCTTTGATGTGGTTTTGTTGGCAATTGAGTGCTGTTATAGCCCTGACATGAAATTAAGCATTTGTACACTTGCTTTGAATACTTAAAATCTCTGCCAGCAAGAGGGATCTGGAAGTAGAGGACATGCTACAGACCGGCTGTAGAATCCTTTTAAATGAAAACAAGAGCTGCTAGTTATTGAAGACCTACTACAAGCCAGAGACTATAAAGAGCTGTCAATACATCATCTCATGTAATCATCATAGCAACCTTCCCAGGGTCCACTGCTGCTTCAGGTCTCATTGATATTTTGGGCTTGCAGTGCCTCCAAAGAAACACCATAGCACTGGGCTCCCCTGACTAAACTAATTCAACCCTGAACTAGTCAGTCTTCTCTGACTTGGTGACCATGGAACCAAGGCCATAGCACACACACAACCAATTAGAGCAAGCTTGCCTGTATATTCTCATTCCCCTTCTTTTTATTTTGTCCTTTTAACTTTCATTTGTTTTTAAAATTATAAAAGTAATACTTGTGTTGTATAACACATTTAACAAACATATAGAAAGTCAGAACAAAATCCCCTTATCTCTTTAATTCTCTATCCCCTGCCCCCCATGACAACTATCAACAGTTGGGGTGCTCCTTTTGGATGTTTTAAAAACATATGTAGTTTTTAAAAAATAACTCAAATGGGATCAATGCTGCATCTTGCTTTTTCATCTTTTGTATCAGGATGTGTGTTTTATTCTATGTAAAAGAACCCAGTAGCCATAAATATGTACATAAACCAGAAATTAATTATCCTTCCCTGCACTAGTAGGTTTTTTTTAGTGGTGTTCATTTTTACTTTACTACAATAATGCTTCCTTAGCCATGTATTTTTATATGCCTACTTAATGTTTCTGTAGAATAATTCTTGCAAGTGGACTGTTTGACCAAGGAGAAGGCACATTTAAAATTTTGACAAAGATTCTAACAATTTACACAAGAGTAGATAGGAGTGTTCATTTCCCCATAATTCCACCCACACTGAATGCTGTCTGAAGTTTTTCTTTTAGCACACCTAATTAGGAAAAAGCTATCCCTGAAAAATTTGCATTTCTTAAGTGTAGTAACCTTAAGCTTGGTTTCACATGCTTAGGGCTATTTGTATAACGTCTATGAATTATTTCCTTCTCCTGTCCAAGTCTTCTCCTCTCTGCCTTTCATCATCTTTCTTCATTCCCAGGATTCAGGCACCTCCTTTCTCCCCAACCTCACTAGAAGGAAATAATACAGAGAGAGCAAGGGGAGAGGGCTTGATGAAAGAAAGCAGGTCCTGATATATCAAAGACTAAAAGTGTTCCCAGTTGTGAGTGTTCGTATTTTAGAAGAGCCTTCCCAGACCACTCAAAGCTTCCTATGTTGGAACGAACTGTTTGTGATGCCATTTCAAGATCCAACAGTAAAAATATTTTCAAATAGAAGGATCTTTTTGGAGCCTCAAATGACAGTGAATCAATGCTTTCTTTCTCTATTACTGTGAGATCTTTTGTAAAGGGAACTGATTGGTATCAAGAAGCCCTGGACTAAGTACTCATACTTCTACATATTAATTTGAGAAGTTATTCAGAAATACAGATAAAAACATATGCACATGACACTTGCCATATCATTGCTTATTGGATCAGAAATTGGGAACTATTTAAAATGTTTAACAGTAGAGAATACAAGTTATAAAGAAACAACTTGGTGGACCCATGGGATGGAATAGTATGTAGTACTTTTAAGTGATGCTGCAAGAAGTATGATAAATGTCAGTGGAAATTATTTTAGTTTTACCTTAAATATATATACAAAGAAAAAAACAGAAGTAAATATGTTAAACCTCTGATAAGGAATTTTATTGGGGTGATAGAAATAGGAATTGAACTTTGGGGTTATATTTCAGTTTTGAGAGTAAACAAATATTGTGATGATCCGAAAAAATAATTTTATATGCAGAGAGCAGGCTTCTAAAAAGAAGTTTATGTCATTAGTCTTACAAAATTATTGCTTTTTAACCTGGAAAGCATTGATTAATAAATGTAACCCTGACCTGCTAAGGTTCAGTTCTCAGTGACTCATTCTCATGAAGGAACTCTACAGCCACACCCATCCTATTACTGGGCACTCAGGCAGCCATTGGCATTCACACCCCCAATCAATTGACTGCTTGCCTGCCAACACCTTTGGACCCAGGTTTTAGGACTCATGGGCTCTATCTCTCCAAGCCCTGCTACTTTGCTTCTCTGTGGTCTCACTCATAACCTAACATTTATTATTACCCTGTTTCTTTCAGCATAAGAGTCTCTAACTCGGGGTAGACAATGACTTTATATATATTATATATATATATATATATACACACACATATATACACATATATACACACACATATATATAAATATATGTGTGTGTATATATGTGCAGTCAAAAATTTTTTTAAAAAAGAGTCTACTGTTTTCATCTTTTTTAATTATACTTTTTAAAACTGTGAATTGCTTCATTCAATTTGGGGAACTGTATACCAACTGTGCATGCACAAACATAAATTGTGATTGATTGCAGCATTTGTGGTTATTTTTAGAAATTATTTTAAAGCAAGACATTTGGCCTTTGTTTGGATTCTTAACTCAGAACATTTGAACTGCTTTTAGTACAGTATTCATTTTTTAAGAAAAACACGTCTCTTACAACCCTGTGTTTTATCTGTAAAGCTCTATCATGATTATTCAGTGGCCTTAGCAAAGACTTCACATCAAGATTTGTGATGAATCTTTTATCTCAATCTGAGATTTTATTACTTTCAGAAATGCTTATTGTACTAACACATACTATTAATTCATTCACTCATTCAAAAAGAAATTATTGAGTCTTTTACATGCCAGGCACTGTGGTAAATGCTGGAGAATATGGATTGCAAATACACCTTTACCATTTTTGCAAAAGCTTGTCTGGAATGAAGGAGTAGACAAGTCCATACATAAGGAGATGTCATGTTGATTATTAAGGAAACTGACTAGGATAACACAAGGAAACAGAGTCTGAAGGAAACTTCAAAGGGACACTTTAGTTGTCTTTTTTTCCCTCCCTTTTGCCCTTGACTTAAATCTTAAATGATATCATTATGATCGTTGTATAATTTTGTAAATATAATCAATTATTTGAATCAATTATTGCACATATTAAATGGGTAATGGATGACTTGATAGTATATAAATAAAACTGTTGAAAAAATAAAAAGATATAAAACAGAGTCAAACTCACAAGAAGGGAAAGAGTTAAGAGCATGGGCAAACCTATGGAAATGTGAGCTAGTCAAGTAAGGGCTGCCAATCCATAGTCATGGTTAGAATATAGGAGATATGTGAAGGGTTCAAGCCTCTAAAGGGTGTAAACAACAGAATCACAGGAACAAGTTCATCTTCATGTAGTGGTTGGCATGAATCTAGACTCTAGCTGGATGTTTCCTTTTCTGCATACTTCTGCCCCACCTTCTGATTTTTTGGACTGAAGGTCTCTTTCTCTGAAAAATCTAATATGGAGCAGAAGTATGCAGAAAAGGAAACATCCAGCTACCCAGACTTAGGACAACAAACAAATCTTCTAGAATTCATTCAGCATTCTTCCTCTAGACAGGCTTCAGTTAAAAGAATCTAGATAGGAATCTGCTTGGTCCTTAAAGATTCCTAAAGAAACAGGTTCTAAGTGAGTTAGGTTTTAGGCTAAGACAAAACATTCTTCTAAAGTTCTTTGCAAACCCAACCATATGGAAAGCCCCTATGGGAAGCAGAGTCCCCCTGCCCTGTCCCCCCCCCCCATTCTGACCTGTTTGTGTTGGTCTCCTGATACCAACACAATACATTGATGGGAGGCCCCAGTTGACTTGGTTACCCAGCCCATAAGTCCAGAAGAGGGAGAACTCACTTACATGGTGCCTGGTGATTGGGACCTCCAGGACAATGGAAATGATAGTTCCACTGAGCATGTGGGGAAGTGTTGGGAGGCAGTATCTGTGCACACACTGGATACCTCTGAGGTTCAAACTGATGGAACTCCTTGGATGTGAGAGGTCTGGGGAGGTCCTGAGGGAAGCACACGGAGGTGAGGGGCAGAGGCCTTTCCAGCTGCCTGATGCCCAGGACATCCTGGGGTTGGGAATCATAACCCGTGTCTATCGTGGGCAGATCTGGGGCAGCTCGGTTTCTGTAGGGTGGGGGCTGTTGCACTGTCTCTTGCCTATTGCCCGAGGAGTCTGCTGAGGCATTAGTTAAACTTTGGTCTGATTTTTCTGAATCATGGCCAGTGTCAGGAGAAGCTGCTGAAAGTTGAGATCCCAGCCATTGATTACGTTTTTCCATAAATGAAAACTGATGTTCCGGGGGAAGGGCTCCAACCACAGACTCAGCCTCAGGCTTGCTGGCTGCAGAGAAACCCGAGGGAAAATCTTTGCCGGGGTCTGGGTGTCTCTTCCAGAAGCTATCTTCATTCTCCTCCAGGATTTTAGTGCGCAGACAGGTGACCTGCTGGGACACGGGCCGCTGGTGATTTAAAAGTTGATGAGCCTGAGGAAAGTTTCCTGAGGAATAGTGAGGGGCTTGGAGTACAGACATGCTGCTGGGCGCCATATTCCTTATATTTGGAGCAGGTGGCTCTGATTCCTCTTCCAGGAAATATTCTGGGTTTTGTTTCAGTAACTCACTTGGGTATGGTTCTGACTCATCAACTTCCACAGGAATGCTTCGGTTCATTCTAGTTTCTGGAGCAAGAGAAAAATGTCAGAGCCTCAGAAGAAAGATCATGTCTTGGAGTCACCCCTATATAACCTTAAGGGAACTTGTTCAAGATATGGTTTAAATGAACAATATTTGACACCAACACACTGAAGAGTACTAATCTCATGAGTTGTTTACCTGCTCACTAGGCAAAGACAACAGGACTTATTCAGATATTTTTATCTGAAAAGCAATTCTAAAGTTATGACTGAAACATCATGTGATTGACTGGCATTGGGACAGACATAGAGGGAACTGGGGTAAAAGTTATTGATCAGAAAGGGGTGGACAGAGGAAAATCAACAGCCGAGTATTGAGGGAAGAGAAATTACTGTAACATGGGCTGTTCTGTGTATGCTTGTACTTGAAGACAGTATATATAGAAGACAAACAGGACACAGGCATATTGGTTGTCTTTGAGGATGGAATTAAGTTGGGGGGATTGAGTGAGAAGGAGCATTTATCTTTTGAACTTTTAAAATTTTGCTTCCTGTGACTATTGCTTTAAAAATAAAAAAAAAAAGAAAAGAAAAAGTCTGAGGTTTAAAAAGCACTCAAAAAAAGGTCATAGTGACATTTCCCTGCTTAACAACTATGGGTGATTTGGAGTACTTAATTCCCTCTGGCATGATGCCTGCAATTAAGGTAGTCATGGCCATCTGGTTTGTGATGTAGTAGCTGAACTAGCAAGGCTTGCTAAAGTAGCCTTTAGCCCACAATCCTTGTCATAGTGATTTTTTTCCAATAAAAATAGGGCAAAAAAACAGGATTCAATCAACTTAATAGAATGAGAAAGAAAATTAGCTTCCCTTATCACTAGATTGCTTGAGATGATACCTGGACTGAAGGGAAAGAAAGGAGCCAGGTGGTGGGAAATACAGCCTAGGAGTGAGGGGAAGCCTGTCTGAAGGAGCCTGGAACAGGGCACTGGGATTGGGGAGAACACGTTAAAAAAAAAAACCCAAAGATTTGTTCTAGGTGGATCTTGTACTTAGCAATACTCTGAGTACCATAGAGAGAAAAAGAGGGAGTGGATTTTAAATTTTTATTCTGTATGCATGTAGAATTGAACCAGAAACATTTATGGAGGCTGACCATGCTCAAGTCAGGATGTATATAAATTAGTGTTTATTTAATCTTTGGCAAGCTACTTTTGTACAGATTTCTGCACAATAGAGAACTCCTTCCGTTTCTAGTTCCTGACTGGCCTCCCTTCCAGCCTTGGCTGCCCTGTCTCCTGGCTGCCTCCCTTATATGCTGGGCATACCTGGCCCCTTTGCTATGCAGAAAAGAGACCTCATCACCTCAACTGATTAGACCTTGTGAAATGAACAGGAACTGGCTTCAAACACAAACACCTCAACTGCCTTATTTTAGAATGCTCATCATTTTTTTCTTTTCTTTCTGACAATTTTTCTACAGCTATGATATTGAATATGCCACCCAATGTGCTCTTCAGCTGGTCAGGAAACAAAAGCATTTTCTGAAGGGCTGGCTGAGTGTTGTGTCATCTCCTGCAAGCATCTGTGGGCCCTCAGCTGAATGGGAGGGCCAAGAAAGGCATGAGTGAGCCAGCTAACTGAGGAATAAATTCTGTCAATTATTTCTTGTTATGTGATTCATTTCCATTTCCTGCACTTCAGGTACACTTATTTACATGCTTGTTGGGTTTTCATATATGAATGCCTTAGAAATGCTTCCTTAAAAAAATTGCAAATTTTACTCTTCTTGCTGAGGCATCCTCAATGGCTCAGAGAAGCTAATAAAGAAGGTAACAAATGAGGTCATCTCATAGCTGGAAATCTGAGATCTGTCCTATGAGGGAACTATTTCTATAGTTAAAACTGGCCTGAAAAGTAAAAAAATGGCAGCCACTAAACCTACCTGACAAAACAGCCCTCCAGGAAAGCTATAGGGTTGGTGATCTTTAAAAAAACAAAATGTTTTGCTAGTGTTTTGAATGTGTCATTACCCAAAATTTTCAAACAGTAAGTAACTACTGAGCTCCATTTTGAGCTCTGTAGTATTCTCCTTCTGAGGTATAAGTTCAATTGAAACATTTTCTTTTTTTTTTCCAACAGACAATACCTTCAAGCAACACACTGTTCAGGATACAGAGGAGTATATGGTAGAAGGTAATCAAAGTTATTTTTAAAGATAAAAAACATTATTATTTTCTTCAACTTGCTTTTGATTCAGTTCAAGAGAGAAAACAAAAAGGAAATTAAATACCCTACCTCAGGGCCTTTATACTTGCTGTTACTTCTCTTTCCCCAAATAATTTGTGTGGCTTGTTTCCTTTCTCCTTTGGGTCTTCACTCAATGGACACTTTTCAGTGATTCTTCTGTTCATGCTCTCAAAGTTTGACATGCCCTCACTCCCTATCTACCTTCTCTGCTTTACTGTTTTCTCTGGCAGTTATCACAAAGGAATAGACAGTCATATATCACTTAGTGACATTTTAGGAATAATACATCACATATATGACAGTATTCTTAATAGACATCCCAAGTAGTATAGGTGTGTACTAGGCTGTATTAACTAGGCTTATGTAATTATAGAGATAAAATCACCTAATAACATTTTTTCAGAATGTAATCCTGCACATAAGCAATGCATGACTACAAAATGTATTATAAATGCAAATATCCAATATATTGTTAGTCTCCTCTTTCCTCCACCACCCCATAATGTTCACTTCATTAGGGCACTATTTCAACTGTTCTATTCACATTATATTCTTTGCACATAGTAGATGTTCAATAAATATTTGTAGAATGAATAAATAATTGCAGCCTGTTTCAGACAGGGGAGATCCATGTAACTGAAAGGGTCACTAACAGTGAAAATGTCAGATTCTGTGGGGGGGTAGATCAGAGAACCTTGAGGTTTTCAAAATTATACCACAAAGGTATATACTTTCCCCTTCCTATTTTATTCTCATAAATATTTATTAAGTACTTACTAAGTGTCAGACTAAAAGGTAGGCCTGGGCCATGCCTAAGAGATCTTGCCCATGAGATGGGTAGAGCTGATATTTGCAGAAAAAAGATAATTCTACCACCCAGCATGATGGAACATCTGCTCCAGATAGGCAAGCAGCTGTCCTGTTCATTCATCCTCAGAGCTTTGCCCAGAATCCAAGAGGGTGGGGCGAGCCCACAGCTACCATGTGGGCCCCTCCCAGCCCTAGAACCCTGGCAGAACAAACCCTGTCGCCCGCCCTCCTGAGGGTGTCACTGAGAAAAATTGCCCCAATGCCACATCAGAGGGTCACAGGCAGATTAATGGATTATGTCAGAAATGGCAGTTATATTTTTTGGTCTTTAATGTCATATTGTAAAAATACTACACATTGGGGAAAAAAAATCACTCAGTATCTCACCACTCCTAACCATTTCCATTTTTTCCTCTTTAATTCCAGGCTTTCCCCATATGATATCCATGTGGCTGTAACACTGGCATGGCCTTGCACTCAAGTTCTATGAGTATGAGATTGGATTGAAGTGGAAAAGCCATTTTCTGGTCACGACCTTAAGGAAAAGGGTCTAACTCCCCCACAAAAGGAAGAAGGCCTGCCAGACAGGACACTGGAAGTCCAATTGCTGATAGTACCCCAGACAGCCTTAGGTTCATCAGCACAAAATCAAGTTCAAGAAGTCTGAGAGAAACTGAGGCCTATCAGGCTTGGAGGATAAGTGTCCTGTCTACCTATGCCCAGCAATTCTTTTGGGAAAAGGAGAGGCTAGAAGGCAAGGGAACCCAGGAGAATTTGTGACTCAGAAACCCTTTCCGAAGCTCAAAATACAGATGTCTAGACCCTAACCAGACGTTCTGAGGTGGGGCCAGGGTTCCCAAGTAGCTTGGTTTAAATCCCATAGGTTCTCTCATGTTTTGCCAAAGGGAACATGATCTGTATAAATTGGCAGTAAGTCAGAATTTTTAAAACTTATGCCCTTTGACTTAGTAATTTTAGTTCTAAGAACTTCTTCTAGAGAGACATGTGTATTTGTGTGAAATGAAGAGGCACTGAAGACAGGCAAGGCAGCAATGTGTAGGACAGTGAAGGCTAGAAACCATCCCAAACACACAGAAAGACTTAAAGCTGGCCCACTTGTACAACGAATACTCTTTTTTTTTTTTTTTTTTAAAGACTGGTAAAGTACGGTGATATGAAGTGATATGAAACCACAAGATTGATTGCTAAGTTGAAAAAAAAGAGCAGCTCAGTGCAGAGAGTCTGCCATTTCTTGCAGGATCTAAGATTGTATGCATACATACCTCTCACAGGAATTCAGAACCAGCCTCTGCAAAGGGAACTGTGACAAGGAACAGGGATGGAAGAGAGACTTTTTAGAACAATTTATACCTTTTAGATTTGCACTAAGTGCGTCTATGTCTACCTAAAAGACAAAACAAACAAAACAAAACAAAAAGAAAAACGGAGCAAGAAGAAAGGAAAGGAGATGTTCTCTAGTGATTCTGATGTTTACGAAGATGAAAAGCCAATTTGAATGAAGAAGTCCTGAGTTCACTCAGGAGAGTGGTCATGTCCCCTGAGATAAAGATGCTGCTGGTGGAGGACTGTGGGTGCCTTGGTGATGGGTATGATGTGGTAACATACATCTGAGGAGGTGTGAATCTGTATCTCTGAATCATATACAATGTCACAAACCAATGTTACCTTAGTAATAAAATAAAGACAAAAGGCCATTTGTGAGACCATCTGCCAGAGGTAGAAAAGGGTGGACACAGGCTAGGTGTGAGGACTGATCCCTACTGTACACCATGAGGCTGAAACAGTTTTTACACTTTCTGATCCAACCCAAGAGTAATTTCCCTTCTCTGGAATTTCAAAGACTGTGGTCTGTGGCCCTAAGTTTTGAAGTCTAACTTGAACCTTTCTTCAAATTCTGCCAGTTTTTCTCTGTCCAAATTTCTCTTTTTAGCTTCTTTTCTGCCTTGTCGGCCTGAGATCTTTCTCCCAGCTTCTCTATGGTATACATGGAGTTACCTGGTTTTTCAGATAGATCTTATCCAGGTACCAGTTTTGACATCCCATGTGACAATCCCCTCTGCCCCTTGCTTCCTTCTTTCCTTTCCTCTCGGGTGTGCTATCTCACTTTTTCTTGCATGTAGTTCTTAGTCCCTTAGCTGACTCCAATGCTTTGTTCCTACCTGTTCCCAGCAGCCTTTTTCTGCTCCAAACGTCCTGCTTGGAATTTCTTGAAACACAGTCTATTTGTCTTCACAGCATTACCCATCTGATCTCATCGTTCATCAAAAAGTTTTTTTCCGTCCATCTTCTCTTCCTTGCTTTCTGCAGATCCCTTCCCAGCCCCGTGTGGGAAAACAAGTCTCTCTCAGGGCACATATTAACACATCTAATGTCCACATTCACAGCTAACTGTGGCTTCTGCCTTCCAGATGGGCTTGCACTAAACTAACACATATTTCTAGTATGTGGGAAAAAAATGTAACACTTAAATGCATAGGCTCTAGGTTCAAATTCCCCTAGGTTTAAATTCTCTCTGCGAGCTGTATGATAAGATGTGTGATCTTGAGAAAAATACCTAGCTTCTCTGGGCCTCACTTTTCTCATCTGTAAAATATCAACACTTGCCCCATAGGGATATTATTAGGATAAAAGAATATTTATATAAAGTGGTGACTGTCGTACATCTAGCATTCAAAAATGAAGTCTATTTTGTTGTGATTTTTACAAGTGGTGTTGTAACTTAGAACTCTTTCTGTAGACTCTCTTTACTGATTTTATGCTTGGCTGCTAATATCATTATTTGAATCTAATATATGGAAGCTATAGCTTTTTAAGTAATGTATATATTTCTGACATATATGGTCTTGAAAACAAACTGAGCCGCAGATCACTTTACTATTCCCTTTTCACAGATGCTAAGACACACTGGGTATTTTTCCCTAAAGTCAGAACCAAATCTAGTCTATATGACCCATAACTCTTTTCATTAAACCACATAGATCTAGGGCTGGTAAATTTCTTTTGGATAATAATAGTTCACACTCCATGGACCACGTATAGTCTCTGTCTCATATACTGGCTTTTAGTTTGTTTGCCTTAAAACAACCTTCCAAAAATAATATAACCATTCTTAGCAATAAACTGGTACAAAAATAAGCCATGGGCCACATTTAGCCTGAGAGTCATAGTTTACCAACCCCTGATCTAGATTATGCTGATAAATTGAAATACAAACCTAATAAAATACATATAATTAAGAAAACTTACTTTTTGTTAGCAATAGTTGTTGATATTTCTCAAATGGTTATTAACTTGTCAAATACTATTCCAATTATTTTACTTATATTAACTTATTTCATCCTTATAGCCTATAAATATTATTGTCGGTTCCATTTCATAGTTAGGGAAAGTTAGTAGCTTTCTTAAAAAATGTAGCAGAGCTGGGATTCAAACCCAAGTAATTTAGTGCCAGAATCTGTGCACTTAATCATTAATATCGCCGTGACTTGTAAAGATATTTGGGGGGAAGGGAAGAGAAAAGGAAATGAAAGGAGCTGAATAAGCTTCAAAGTTTTTGGAATCAATGTTTCAGAATTGACCTTGAAGCTAAGGAGGCCTGTGTGCATGCCACCTGTGTTTTATAAGGAACACCCAGCCTGGAATCCATGGTGGCTTTCCTTTATGCCATTACAATAGAGGGTGTGGATGAGACTGCAGTGGCATCTTGATTTGAGAAAAGCACTTGATTGGATCTCATTAAATTTTAATCATAAACTGAATTCAAAATAAATTGAAAACTGGTTGACAGAGCACAAACAAAGGATGATGATAAATGGTGATGCATCTAGAGAAGGTATATCTTCCAGAGACGCCTCAGAGGCAAGGACGGATGAGATTTAATGAAGGTGTTATGTCCCTGAAGGAAGACAAATAGCACAGCAAGAAACAGAGAAAAGACAAGAGTGAGCAGCCTGAGTAATTAATAAACCATATTATTAGCTCCTCAATAATCAAGGCTTGCTGTTCACCAACTACTTGCAATTTTGAAAGCATTCTCTGGATCAACAATAGGGTTTGAAGAGTCCGAGAGACATACCACATGAATATTCAGGTAGACATAATAAATAAATGTATATATATATATATATATATATATATATATATCATATCATAGCCAGGAAGATCTATAAGTCCAATTTGGATCAGATAACTTTATATTAGATTCTCAAGGTCTTACTTTGTTCCCAGGAGGTAATATTTTGTAAGTGTCTAAAAGTCATGAATTTAGAAGAATCTTTAAACTCATTAATGATCCTTGCTTGCTGTCTAAATGCATGCAAACATTCACAACTTGGGTTTGCTTAGCAGAAGGTCTTTAGTGGACTCTTTTCCTCTGGTTCAAATTCCAGAGAATGAATATTTTCAAGTTTACTTGCAGAACTTCCTAGACAAAGAAGTTCTTCCATTTGGCTTGCCAGAGGGACTGAAACAGTGGTGAGGCCTGGAGTCAAGGGAATATTTACTGGCCCTTGTTTACACTCTGTACAGCAAGACACACATCATCAGGCTAAAGATGGTGCAACGTGACCTGATCTGATTTGAAGCTCACTCTGGAACTCCTCTGAGCTACTAAACAAGGAGGCCAGTGGACTAATGGGAATGGACTGGCTGCCTGAATGGACTGACTCTGCCATCTTTGAAGCTAGTAATAACCGTTTAGAGAACAATTTTAGACCAGCCAATGGTTGGTTGGTTGCCTGCTTGTGTATTGTTTCAGGAAATTTTGTTTTTTGTTTTTGTTTTTTTTTTTTTGAGACTAGGTCTCGCTATGTTGCCCAGGGTAGTCCCAATCCTGCAGCCTCAAGCGATCCCCAGCCTTAGTCTCCCAGGTAGCTGGGATTAGAGGCGTGTGCCACTGCTCCTGGCTGCTTTTTTGAGACCAGGTCTTACTATGGTGCTCGGGGTAGTCTGGAACCCGGGAACTCAAGCAATCCCAGGCCTCTTGCCTCCCAGCGCTTTGACTACAGGCATGTACCACCATGCCCGGCTGTTTCAGGTAATATTTTTTCTAATCATGCATTTGTGATATTTTGACCAGATTCCACAGTGAAGAGGAAGAGATTGAAGGGAGAGTTAGAAGGGGAAGGACTGAAATGGAAGAAGGGAAAATGGAAGAGAAGAAGAAGCAAAGAAATGTGGAAAACTTTGAGGAACATTTTAAAAATATGCTCTTTATTGGAGCAGGAGAGAAACTTATTTCAGTTGTGATTTTTATGTTTATAGGAAGAGGCAGTTGGGAAGAAAGGGAAAGAATGAATAAAGGTCGAAAGAAGAGTTACAGAGCATATGGGTAAGTCAGGGA
Source organism: Uropsilus gracilis (assembly GCA_004024945.1). NCBI lineage: Eukaryota > Metazoa > Chordata > Mammalia > Eulipotyphla > Talpidae > Uropsilus > Uropsilus gracilis. The sequence continues at coordinate 46,386 of PVHY01002159.1, read as the reverse complement.
GAATCTGGACTGGCAGCACAGAGTGAAGGAGTTCCGAAAAGGGAGAGAATCCTCTTGACCCTGAAGGGCAAGAAGAAAAACATTGGGATCCCAAGAATAAGAAAACAATAAAGCATAAAAATACCAACTCTTCCTCATTGCTGCGGGAGCTCAGATGAGACCACAGTCAGTCTAGTTCTACAGGCAGAAGGGAGGAGAACACATGGGCTAGGGGGCTGGGGACTTTTCCATCAACTTCAGTCTCATCACTCCCAAAAAGTTTGATTCCAGCTGCCTTCTGAGGAACCAAGCCAAGCTGGCACAGCTCTAAGGGTGATGAGGTGGCTATAAGCTCACCCTCCTCCCTCAGCCAGTTTATGACGTCTGGTCCACAGGAAAGTGTGTGTACATGTGTACACACACACAGTGAGTTGAGCACTTAGGCAATGAAGCACATGTGGGCTAGTAGGAGGTCTGCTGGGAAATAGATGCAAAGAATGTCAGAGGAAGAACGAACAGCCTAGGTTTCATGAACTAAAAATATCTTGATGACAAGGCATTGAGAAAAAATGGGAGAGGCCCAGAGGGAGAGCATCTCGATACAGATCCTCAAATGCTTTCTCACGGATGGAAGGCAGGATTGTTTTGATAAAGAAATGTGATCTTACACCCAAGAAAATGAAGGGTCATTTTGTTGAATCTGAAAGGAATTTTTTCCCCCAGGGTTGTCTCAAACCCACAGACTCAAGTGACCCCCAGCCTCAGCCTCCCAGGTAACTGGGATTACAGGCATGTACCACCGTGCCCAGCTTTGAAAGGAATTTTAAATTTATTTATTTATTTATTTATTTTTTTTAGGAATTTTAAATTTAATGTACCTCATTCATGCTGTAGTTGTTAGGATATTTCTGAATTTTGATTCTGTAATGTTGGAAAACATAAATTTAATTAAAAAAATTCCCACATAATCTGTTCTTGTGAGTGCCTGTTAAAGAATGACTTCAAATATGACTGCCCTTTCCTCTTCCAATTTTCAGAGCATTTAAAGTCACTAACTCTTTAATTCAGAGAGAGATAGGCTAATGCATCTGTCTTCGCACCTCCAAAAGGAAGTATCTCTGAGGTAAGACCCTTCTCCCCAACACTTCATCACTGTTGAGCCTTCCTTCGAGTTAGCAGGGTCACTTTATTGTCTCCTTGGTGAGGCTCCATCATGGGATGACCTGGAGTGGCAACACCAGGGTCAGAATGACTATGACTGTGAGTAGTCTTACTGGATCAAAGTGGGATTGGTAATCCAATAACAGCTAGCCTGATTTCAGGTAATGGTGCATCATTATTAAAAAATAAATCAGTAACTCATCACCTGTCAGGAGGAGTTCATGTCCTCTCAATCTAGGGGACTAGAGAGCCATCTAAAAATATGTCAGAACTATCCCAGGGCCCTAATAGTCCACGGAAACAGTTTCACAATACTGAAAACTCTTGAGTCAGCTCATCCCTGTCATCCAGGGAATTGCCCCAAGGAAATAGCAACCATGACAATAATCAAAAACAGTAGTGTTAGGAAAAGGTTAAGGATTCTGTGTGTCTGTAGTCTAATGCGTCTTAATCATAATCATCACCCTTACATGGTATCAGCTTCCTTTCCCTCCCATTAAAGGCCACACACATAGTGATTGGTCTGGCTGGCGGCTGGTTTCCAGCTCCAGCCAAGTCAGCAATGAGCATTCTGGAGCCAGGCTGGTCTACCAGTCTCCTGGCCTGCTTTGACAGTCCTTCCTGGGAAGCCCAAATGCAACAACAACGAACTCAAGAAATCTGTTTTTTCCTACTTAGCTAGAACCAAAGAGCCACATGGCTGTGTTACCTTTGGCCCTAAGAGCAGAGGAGTGAAACAAATCAGGAGCTTATATGGAGGGAGTCAGAGCAACTATGAAACTTTTGATTCTACAGTGGGGACATGGGGTGGGGGGCAGAAAAATATAAAGAAACCAAATCCTTCCCTGGAGGAAAGAGCCATCTAGTAGCAGAAGGTAATATTAATATATTTGGATACTTAGTATACAAAACAAATCTTTTTAGACCACCCATGATGACTACCCTTCTTGGAACTCCTATTACTTTAGCTTAATTTTGTTAAAAGGGATTCTGGACAAAACCATGTTAGCTCTCCAGCCCCCGCCTCCTCACCCCACACACATTTTATTGATGAAGAAATCCAGGCTCAGGGAACCTGACAAGAATTGCCTAAGTCATAGATCAGCAAAGAGTATTGAGAACGTGAAGTCAAGTTTTTTGTCCTCCTTTTTACGATTTATGTGTTTCCTCTCCCTTAGCCCACTCCTTTATTTAAAAAAAGTCCTCCTATTCCAGGAGGTGATCTCGAATTTGAAAGCCACATGAAGTTTCATTAGCTTCTAAGATCAAGTAAGAGCATTTCTCCCCTAGTTTACCCGGAAGGCTCAGGTCAGTGCCAGCAAAACTCTGGGTTGCTTGGGAGGGGTGCAGGAAGTTGGGAGAAGGTCTGTCGACAGCCCACCACCAGCACAGAACTCAGCTGAACTTCCTGGCCTCAGAATTGCTGTTGATTTTTTCCCTTACAGGAAACAAGGATCAAGAGAACTCGGGAGTTCTCCTTCCATCTCTGCCACTGACGTGTCCTGGGGCTGGAAGCCAATGACTTAATCTTTGTCGGTCTGGACTCCGAGAAAAAGTGGGGCTTTATTCTTAATCATAATTTCTGGGCACACGAAATACTCAAAAAATGGTTTCTCAGGCAGCTCCAAGGAGTGTGTGAGCCTCCACTCCCCAAAGAGTTAATCTGGTTTGCCTGTGTGAAACACTAAACCACCAACACTTTCTCACAGCAAAAATGTAACTGTCACTATCCCAGCCCAAGCTGGTCGCTAATCAACAAGTACAAGGGCAAGAAAGGAAGGGGGGGTGGGGAAGTAGGCAGAACAGCTCCGTAAATGAGAAAACAGCAAGTTTTGGGAAATGCGTAGGTGGTGAGGAAGGCACGAGGCAAGAACTCTGCATAACTTACCTTAAACCCACCGAGGATACACAGATGGGGCCAACTGGGTGGTCGGGTGGTCGTGCTCCCTGCTTGTCTGGTCACTCTCCCTTGGGCCACTCCGGGCCTCCCTAACCCTCTCCAAGCCCAGGTAAGCTGTTGAACCAGCTCCGAAGCAGGAAGTGGAAGCTGTATGCAAATTTCTAGAGAGGCTAGGAAACCTCAGATCAGAAATCTCCCCGTGGGCAGTGAATCAACAGCCAAGGAGTCACTTTATTTCTTAAAACAGAAACCTCCTTATTCACTAGAAGGGCCACTGACCAATTAGGCTGCATTTTAGTTTCCAGCACCCAGTCAAGTAATTGCAGAAGAATGTTCCTGCTGTTTGAATTCTGGGTGTTACTCATTAGTGACTGCAAAGGAGGAGATGCAGGCTGATTGTAGGAAGAGTGTGAATTAAGTGCTCTGTGCTGTCTTCTCTTAAAACAGCAACATTTGTTACCCTGTGGAAGGGACCTCCGTGCTCATTCGCCCTGTGATTCATGCACACACACATAAACACACACACACACACACACACACACACACAGACACACACACATTCCCACATGCACTCTTGCTTACATCAACAGTCATGAGAAAGTGCTGACTTTTAAGGAAACACATGTACATTGTCCTCCTCTGGATGCACTTTTCATAACTTTTTATGTTTATTAACCCCTTTACCTTGTTCACTCAGTTTTATATAAAATTTATTGTACAAAAGACAAGGTGGAACAGGATGGCAGGGGTAGCAAACGATGGTGGTAGAACAGAACTGAAAGAGCACCAAAGACAGTGTTAAAGGGCTGTGCCAAGGTGGGGAGGCAGTTGCTGGTGCTCAATCACAAGACTCAGGCTTCCACCACCTGTTTATTGAGCAAACAGGAGATTGGGGGAAAGGAAAGTGTCTAAGGGCACAAGTGGTCAGCTGGGTCATCCCAGCAGTAGACCCAAACAAAGTTTACTCGTGCCAGCCTAAGGGCCTGTCCCATCACAAGGGCCTGGAATGGGTGATGCGCTGGTCAGCTGAAGGTGCTCACATGTGGGCTGCTCCGGTGCCTACAGCAACAGTCTTAGGCTGGGCTGGAAATCACAAGCTATTTGGAGAAACTGCCCTGAACATGAGAGCCAGAACATGCCTGGAGTAGTGACAGTGACATATAGATTACAGGGGAAGCATCCAGCAGTCTGAGAAATGGATACATCCAGCTCCAGGAGTCCCCACTGGTGGCTCAGACTATACCCTTATAGTTGCTGAGGTTGAAGGGATAGATTATTCTTTAGGGCTAGGCTAGGCAAGTAAATGAACTTCCAAGAAGGGACAATGAAAAAAAATAAGGATGAACCATCAGAAAAAATAAATTTTGAAGTACTTTTTCTCCCATGGTCAGACATGATGACACCCAGGGGAAGATTACCTGGGGTCTGAGGAAGCAAAGTGTGGAAAAGACTTTAGCATCACATAGAGCAACTTTGCAGGCAAAACCTGAACAAAGAAAGTCCCTTCTCCTTGTGGCTTCAGTCAATCAGAATTGAAGACTGATGAGGTTCTTAAGATATTCGTTAAGATGTGCCCATGCTTCCTCCCAGTCCCCTTAGGGACGGGGTCACCTATGTCCCCGGAAGCCAGCCCTCCCATGCAGCACCCCTGGACTGGGGGGACCCCCAGACCCATGGATCAAATGGAGGCGAGGGGGAGTGGCAGGAGTGGTGCTGGGCAGCAGGTGGGTTTGTAGGGGTCACCGCCTCTGGTCTTCTCCAAATTCAGTCAATCCTCACTACTAAATCACTAATTCAGTGGCAGATGCACATGAAGATGGAGGTGAGGAGAAAGAAGTAAAGCCCAGAACAAACGAACATTTCAGATCCATGGGACACAGGGCTGTGAGACTAATTATAGAGACAAACTGTCTCAGAAACTCAACCACCGAGGTTTCCACGGGTGGGGATAGAATCTCCGGTTCAGAGATGCCTTCAGTGCCAGTTAAGCAACCTCCCTTTCATGGGGAGAGGAAAGTCACAGAGAAGGCAGCAGCCCCACTACCAACCATCAGCCAGTGCCCATCCCGATTAAGAAACTTTCTACATGAACGTGGGCTGGGAGAAACCTCCCAACTCCAAAGACTGAATTATAAAGCAAAGAAGAAGCAAAATGTGACAGAAGCTAGGTTGGAATGGTTGACTAGTAGGAGAAAGGAGGCACTGAAAAGTCACCAACATGTGTGAACTGTACACTTGCAACAAAGATACACCTGGAAAACGAAGCACAGGCCCCTCTGTCCCAAGAAAACACATCTAGACCTGGCAAAAGAACATTGCTCCAGGAGGAAGAATCCAATGGACTAAAATTTGATCAATAACTGGCAGTGAAAGACGAGATGGAGTGACCAGAGGGGGTGACAAAGGGAAGGGGAGGAGGGAGGTACATCCCAAAAATTTATTGTTCATATAAAAATATGTTCATAAGAAGTTTATAAAATTAGCTATCTGGGGAAGGCATGTGGTAATCTCCTTGCATCACCCCTCCTTCCCAGGGAATCTCTCTTTTCTGTCTCCTTTATTTCACATCTGTCTCTTTGTCGCTTTAAATAAGTTTGCCTCTTTCAATTTATCTACCCTTGTGTCACGAGAGTGCTTTTTTTTACCTTCAGAAGACAAGAATCCGGTAAGAAAAACATACCAGTCTTCACCTGGCTTCATCACCATCACTGGAGAGGACCTCATGAGGTCTGGAGAGGACTTCATGAGGACCTGCCATGCACACTACCTGTTTGCACATCTAATCCTCCAAACTGCTCTGTGAAATGTATTTACCAATTTACTGTTTTATTTTCTTCTTCTTTGTTTTTTTAGAGACTAGGTCTTGCTGAGTTGCCCGGGATAGTCCCGAACCCTTGGACTCAAGTGATCCTTAGCCTCAGTTTCCCAGGTAGCTGGGATTACAGGCACACACCACCATGCCAGCTATTTTTTTGAGACCAGGTCTCACTATGTTGCCCGGGGTAGTCTCAAACCCATGGACTCAAGTGATCCCTGACCCCAGGCTCCCAGCGCTGGGATTACAGGCGTGCACCACCATGCCTGGCATTCTGCTCTATTTTTGAGGAAGCCATGGCTCAGAGACAAGGAAGAACTTCTTCAAGGTCACACAGCCAATCTGCATAGGATTCCAGGATGATCTCATTTCAGGAGGGTGCTACGTCTCCCTCCTGTAGCAGCTTGTCTTTTCTATTTGCTTGGTAGAATTAGGTCCTTACTCTCTTTGAATAACTCTTGAGAATGCTCACGAGGGGGACAGGGATGGTGTAGGCAATAAAAGAATGGGACTTAGACTGTTCTAATTCCAGTCAAACTGGTACCTAGTTTATACGGTGTTAGCAATTACCTAATAATAATAATAATAATAATAAAGAAGGTAGTCAAGACATGGATTAGCCTTCTTTCTCCAGTTAACAGTGTAGAAGGGAAGGAATTGTGTTTGCCAGATTCTATACTAGGCTGAGTATTCTTGCAAAAGGCCCAATTAGGTAAAGGTCAGTTCTCATCACCTCTGTAAACAAAACAAAACAAAACAAAACCGTTTGGAGCTGATGTTCAGAAACTCTCCATACCATAGTTTTAACCTTTGAGAAGAAAGGAGAAATAAAAAGGGAAAAAATTAATTTCTTGGAGAAGCCTCGATTTTCCCTTTTTAAATGCTGTGATTTCTAACACTGAAAGGGAAGGCCATGCCTATCATGCACTTCCCTGAGAAAGGCTTTTGTTCACAGGGTCTGCATTTCAGTTGTCAGGTCATTGCTGGGACAGAAGGAAGCAGGAAAAGAAGAAACTTCTAGACTTTCAGTGTCTGGTCTTTCCTCCTTCCTTTAGCTCATGTTTGCCCTATTCCAGATATGTGTTTACATACTGAAAAATTCTCAACTGGTTCTTCTATGTCTTTTGGATGGAAACAAAAACTGGGGAGATACAGTTAGCCATTTGACAAAACCAGCTGGCCCATAGATATAAGCTGTGTCCTAGCTAGTTATTGCTTGTCCACTGTTTCAGAGGGCTTCTAGTCCAGAGGGGCTACCACACCCTGTCAGATGTCAGACCCCATTACCGCCCTCCTCCCTATCCACTGCTAGAGTCCTATGCCCCTTCCTTCCTGGTGAGTTCCCATCTGGAACTGTTTCCTGTTCTGACAGCAGATTCAGACAGGACCTAATGAATCTTAGCTAGTAGGTCCTGATAACAAAAACTCTGGTGAGGAATGGGTTAGCCCTCAATCTTTTTTCTTCCAAGAGTTTCCTTAACTTTAGTATAGATTTATTCCTCTTCTTCCCTTACTAATGGTATATTAGTGTAGATCCCTGTGTCTAAGAAAACATATGATGAATAATCCTACATTATTTTCTAATTCTCCTTTAGTTGGAGATATTCAAATGCTTGGCTTTTGAATCTGTTCATGGGCAGTTTTATTTAGATTGCATATAAAATCAGGATGATGACAACAAGACAATGACAAAATAATAATTTTGATGAAAATTTAGAAAATTGAAATCTTTGAATAATTTTGGTGTTGGTGGGAATGTAATATGGTGCAGCCACTCTGGAAAACAGTATGGTAGTTTCCCCTCAAAAATTAGAAATAAAATTATCATGTAATCCAGTAATCCTAACTCTGGGTATGTAAACCTCCAAATTTAAAGTAGTGTCTTGATGATCTATTTGAATGCCATGTTCTTAGCAGCAACTTATTCATAAGAGTCAAAAGATAAAAGCATCCCAAGCATGCATTGACAGATGAGTAGATGAACATAATGTGATATGCACATACAATGCAATGCCACTCAGTCTTTTTGGGGAGCATGGGGGTGATAGAAGTTTATTTGAGGAAAGGGAAATGAAAGATCAGAAATGACAGGAGATAGGAGGACAACCTGAGTTGAACAGTTCCAGGAAGAGATAAGGATAGACTACCTGCAATGTCACTCAGTCTTATGGATGAAATCCTATCTCACACGCTACAACATGGATGAACCTAGAGGATACTGTACCAAACCATAATAAGCTAGTCACAATAGAATGAATACTAAGTCTATTTCCATGAGATGTCTAGAGCTGTCAAATTTATATAGAGAAAATTAAAATGGCAGTTGCCAGGGGCTGGGGAGAGGAAAGAATGAGGAGTTGCTGTCTAATGTGTATAGCATGTCAGTTGTGCATGATGAAAGGAGTTCTGGAAAACAATAGTGGGAATGGTGTCCCAAAAATTTTGCTGTGCTTACTACCATGGACCTGTACACTTATAAAATGGTTAAGGTGATAAGATTTATATCTCACAATTGAAAAATATCCCCATGGGTGATAAGGTGATGGGAGAATATCAGAGTAGACAACACTGTCATACATATATGCATATATGTGTGTATACGGATATATACACACATATATGCATTTGTGTGTATATGTATGCATATATGTGCAATCAATTAAAAAGTAATAAAAGAAAAAAATCCCCCAAGCAGCACTGCATGGTAGGATTTATTATCCACCTTTTACAGGTGAGGAAATGAACATACACAGAATTCAGGTGGCTTGCTCTGGCTACACAGCTGGATTTCAAACCAGACCCGCCTTCTGGAAAAGGTCGTGCCTCTGTCCTGCACAGTGGTGGCTGGTGCCCACTGGGGTAGGGGTGAAGCAAGGACAGTGTCAGGCACATTTTGTAATTGCACAGATGCAATTTCTATCTCTGCCTTTTCCCTTTCTATAAGGCCCTTCCTCCAACACTGCTTTTTCTGGTGTCCTTATTCTCTCCTCTGCCTTTCCCTCATCAAACAGTTCTCTCAGGAAAAAAACCTGATCACTCATTTATCCCTAAGTTACATGGTATGAATTTAAATCAATGTGCTACCTCTCTGAGGGGTGTTTGCATTTTAAGCCTCATCACCCTCTAAGAAATGAAAGCCTTTGTTCCATATTAAAGGAATGTCAGCACCAGGGAGTGAGCAAGGAGGGAGTGGTGGGTGGTTGTGGCAGGGAGGGCAACCTAACCCAAAGAAGTGCGTTAAACAGGGGAAAATACAGGCGCAACATTAGAAGGAAAAGATATTTTATGAACAAACTGTTTTTTTCAAGGCTCCACAGAAATGTGAGGCATGGATGCACAAGAGACAGGTGACAATTTACTCAGAACTCTCCCCTGTTGATTGTCTCATTTCCGGACACCACGCTCTTGTTGGTCATCAGAACTGTGCACGTGCTAGAAAAGAGAATCTAAAAGGATGATTTCCTCAGGGTATCACTTCTCTGACAGTTCCCAGTGCCTCTGATCTTTCTCTTACATGGTGAGATTTCAGTCTAAAGCAACCAGGTGTGGTGCTGAAGATCTCTGTTCAAAGAATCTCAGCAATCCCTCCAGTGTCGAGAATGTATTTTCTGACTGAAAGACAGGGTGTGCTGCTCAAGACTTAAGGCAAAAGTGTATATGAATGCCTGGCTTCTGGGTTCTTACATCCTAAGACAGCATTCCTGGGGGATGCAAAACACCTTATGCCCATAGCATTAGGTTAAGAATTGAGGCTCTAAGTCAGGCTTCTGGTTGCAGTTGCACCTTCAGTTGGAGGTGCTCCTGCCAGCTCTGTGACTGTAGAGAAGTTTCTTAATGCCTTCACACCTCAGTTTCCTCATGTGGGTAATGGCAGTAGGAAGAGGTCAACTTCATAGGGGAACCACATGCTAAATATGGCAGCTCTGCCCTCTCTGCTGCCTTTGTGTGAAGACAGCATCTCCCTTCTCCCTGGGGGGTGAAGTCTTTCCCCCAACACAGAGCTTAGTAAGGGACAAGCACCTGCCTTTCTGCCAGACACAAGCTGCACAGCTGCACACAGCAGCCCTGAGAGATAGATCTGACCAAACTGTGCACAGTGTCTGGCATTGTGCTTAATAAAGACTGATTACAATTATAATACTTAATATGCAACAAATGCATAACTCAATTGATATCTAAAAACCATTTATCGGTCAATTATTGTCCGGGGAAAATCTCAACAAGGTCACAGATAATACTGAAATATTCCTGTAGAAGTCATGTCTTTTTATGCTATCAGTTGAATAAGGGTGTATGATATGTTAGGGAATTTACTGCAAATCAGAGAATTCAATTCCATGTGAGTATCCAATTAAGGAAAAAACCAAAGATCAAATAACTTAAAGTCTTTAATGTGTTGAGGGCTGTTGCCTGCACTGCTTTGCAGCCCACTCTGGGGACAGACTGCCCACATCGCCTCTCACACCACAGGAGAGCGCAGTATCAGCAGATTTGTCTTTCCTCACAGAGCTGACTGCCTTGATGCTCACACCTTCCAGAAAAATATGTGCTCTTTTAATTTAAAAGAGCTTCTTTTTCAGCATCGTCTGGCAGGATGCATATAGTAAGAGTAAACAGGGAGTGATGTTATCTCTAAGAAAAATGTTCTTAGAATAGCATTTGAGATAAAAAATAAGATCTGGAAATTTCATTCTGTGTGTGTGAAAGAGAGAGAGGGAGAGATTTTCTCTTAAGGACCTTGCTAGGTGCAATTTAACCCAGGGCCAGAGAATGAACTCCAGATGTCTCTCTTCTGTCATAGTAACAAGATCTTGAACAATTGATGACCCAGAATGCATTGCCTAGCCTTCCTGCAGGTCTGACCATGTGGACTAAGTTCTGATCAATGAGATAGAGGAAATGATGGATGCAGCTTTTAGGATGTGTCCTGCAACCAAATGGGTATGCCCGCTTCTCTCCCCTTCTCACTGAACATGGGTTTAGTATCAGGCACTCACGTGTTTAACAGCAATATCCCAAACATGATGGAACAATATCCCAAACATGATGGAATAACAATATAGAAAGAATCTGAATCCTTGATAATATTAGAAAGTATATCCTAGGAATGTAATATATGATTCTTACTTGACTTTGTTTTGCCTCTCTTGTTGGATTTTCCCACTAAAATCATACCTCACTCTGTTCCCCACTTCTAAGGCCCCCATCCCTTACAGTATTACATAGTACAGAGGATTTTCTTAAAGACTGTGTGCATTTCCATCATTAATAACCTTGAGACTCTAAGAAGGACTTGAGGATTAAGATGGATTTGAGGATTACCTTGGACAAGAATGGGAGAATGAACTCTTCTCTCCTGGGGTCTCCTGGAGTGGGCCAGGCCAGGATCCTGCGTAAAGGCCATGTCCTCTATGGGGGAGATAAGTCAGGGTGAGCGAGGAAATTGCAGACTGAGATTCCCTGAAGATGGAAACAAACAAAGGGGAACCTGTTTCTAACTGAGCTTCTCTAAACCTAACAAGGAAGCTGGAATCCTATGGACCCTGACAATATCTTTTTTTCCCCAACCTCCTACTCTGATTCTCTCTGACTGTCTCTCTCTCTCTGTCACACACACACACACACACACACACACACACACACACACACTTCAGCATTCTGAAAACTTTGCAGACCCTTTGAGAAACCTTCATTTCTGGCAATTGTTATTGGGTCTTAATCCCTCACACTTTGACCATTTTATTTAATATTTATTTATTTATAATTTTTTTATTTTATGATTTCATACAACATCAGGCATCTTTGTATGATTGTTGATCCCCTTGGAAAAGCCTCTCTCATCCCCTGACACCCCCTCTGTCCCTGGTCACTCCACCTCCCCTCTTATTGTTGTTTGTTGGTCCTTATTTAGCCCTTTGATCTCTTCCTTTTCTGGAGCAATGTCTTTTTCCTGGGTGAGGATCTGTGTTCCTTGGGCATGGTAGACCGTACTTAGATTTCCAGGCTTGGTTTTTGCTGGTTGTCTCCTCCATTTTGTTTTTTTTTTTTGTCCCATTTTGCTGCTTCTTTGCCTTGTCGTTCTGACTTCTGGCTTACAGAACCAGGCTGCCAGCTTTTTTTGAGACTAGGTCTCACTACTTTTGCCTGTGGAACCACAGGTTCATGTTGCCCGGGACAGACTCAAGCAATCCCCAGCCTCAGCTTCCCAGGTAGCTGGGATTACAAGCATGCACCACCACGCCCAGCTATTTTTTGGGGGGACTAGATCTTGCTACGTGCCCCGGGCGGGACTCGAACTGCAATCCCTGGCCCTGGCCATGGCTTCCTAGGTTGCCACCTACAGGCATGCGCCACCATGCCCAGCCTTGGTTGCCTTGGCCTTAGCTTTTGTTGTCTAAGAAGTTCCGTGATGGGGACATAGATCAGCAGATGGCTGGTATGGCTGGTCCCCTCAGTCTTGATTTGCAGCTCTGCAGTGGGTTTGCTGCTATATTGCAGTGGTTTTCCTCCCCTTGTGGGAAAGGGATACAACTTGCTCTTGCTGAAGGCATCTATGGATTGGGATTTTGGCTCCCAACTGTTAGTGATGGTGTAGGTGTTACACAATGATATGTCTCCTCCATAATAGATCTCACGGTCCTGTTTGCTGGTTCTTTCCATGCTCATTTGGAGTCCTGCCCAGGAGATCTGTGCCCAAGGCCTTTATTCTTACCCCTCACCTCTTCTGGTTCTCCCATTGGAAAATCAGTGTTTTTCTTAACCCTAATGAGGTAATGAGGGCTGACTGGCATAGGAGTAAACAGGGGAGGGAGGATGAGGGGGAAGGAGATGTTAGTCCCTCCCCACCTGCCCCGACACTTTGACAATTTTAAAGGGAGTATATTAATCTTTATACTGGGATGTCAGGCAGAAGGATGATGTCAATGACACCCAAAAAGGAGGTGATGTTTGTCTTCAACTCCTTTTCATCCTTTTCATCGATTCCCTTTCAGTATTAGATCAGTGCTTCTTTCAGGGTGGCATCTTCCCAGCAGACTTTTCCCCCAGAGGGGGCTGCCTGTTTGTTTTATTCCCCTCCCTCAAATGCTCCCCACCACCTCCCGGTGGTGACAGTCACCAGGCCCTTTGTTCTTCAGATCAGGTCTGGCTCTGCCTTGTGAGGCATGCTGGCACCTTTGACATACTCTGCAGGATGATGAGGTAGGTACAGAAAAGAAATCAGCTTTAGCTACTTGCCAAAGGCTCAGTGGCTCAGATCAAGTTTAAATAATCTACCATCCTCTTTAGGAAGAGAATTGGGCAGAGTTTGTATTTGGGAGTATGAAGAAATTCTGGAAATTGGTTGTGGGGATGATTGCACAAGACTATGAATGTACTTAATGCTATTGAACTACACAGGTGTCTTGGTTCTTTCATCTTCCACACCCTCAGGCAAGACCCTTCTCCACAAAGGTTCTGAGAGAGTCCTAGAGGTGACTGGTGACGGCCAAGGGCAGGGCATTCAAGCTATTACTGTGGTGATGTGCCTGGAAAGCGGGAGGGGCTGTTTGTCAGATTCTGCTTCTCTTTGGGACGTGGCATCAACACTTGGCTCACAGGTAATCCTTCCTTCTAAAGATCCCAAATGTTTTGCTGTTTTCAGTTTTCACCTGTCTTTTGATTGGGTTGAAGCCAGCTCCCTTCCTGGGATTAATATTCACAACAAGTAGCAAGCGATTAATTTAACCAGTTGAAATTTATTGTGCACTTGCCTTAACTCAAAGCTGGCTTCTGCTGGGTGTTTATTTTTCACCGTTGATGCATTGCACATGACAGCCTCCAAGAATCTGAATTTAAAGCATCCCACTGCACAGAATTCCTGCTACCTCTCATCTCTCACCCAGACCCATGACATCTACAGAACTCTGAGTCTCACACCAATGTCTCAGAGAAGGTAACTCTTGATGGTTGGGGACAGTTGAGGCACTATAAGATTTGGATTTCATGCCTGCTGCATCAAGGTGGTGATGCATTTCATGTCATTTCATTTCAGGGGGGCTTCAGTCATAAATTCTGACTCTAACTTACAAGCATATCCCACACATCCTGGGACCCTGACAGAAATAACCAGAGTATGAGCCTGTCTCTCAGACCAAACATAAACCCTCTCTGCTGGGTCCATCATCACTCAATGCACATGCACCAATAGGCATCCTGTATCTGCTCCAACCCCTGGCCTCCTGCACCCACCTACCTCGCTTCACCTCACCCCACTGGCACCTCCTACAAAGTGACTGTCTTGAGAGACCTCTAACTGCGAGCACCTAACAGGGTGGAACAAAGGCCCACATGCTCGCAGAGTTCCATTTGGAGGGCACGACAATTTCAGAGCACAAATGGAAAAAGCAAAAAAAAATGAAGGCTTGCAATCTATAGCTGGCTTTTATCAAACCAGAACTTGTAGCTCTCTGCTGACAATCAGCCAGCAGCTAAAACCCACGAGGGAGGGTTCTCACTTGCAGCTTCTGGCTGGCTATTAGCTACCAGCAGCCTTCTGACCCTTTTTCTAGAGAAGTAACAGCTGGCAGCTGACAGAGGCGCTGGCAGAGTGGGCAACTCTCCTCTGAAAACAGATATGTGATTGGCAGGAAATTAGGCATTTAAAATATGACGATTATAAGCATTTTCGTTTGTCTTTCATTATTATGCTTTTGGATTCTGACTCTGATTGCTAAAGTGCATTATGGGCTAAGGAGCTTTGTTGGCATTTATTTATTTATTTTGAAAAGTAAATATCCCAGCTCTTTCCCTATCACTAACATACATCCAGATTTAACGGTGTTCTCTAAGCATTTTCTACTTAGGTCTCTTTAAAACAGCTGTTAATAAACATAGAGGGTAGACTAATCACAAGATCATAGGAGCTTAAGTATGGTACAGCTGACTAAAGCACGACTTCAGCTTCTCTGAGCCTGTGGGGCAGGGTCTTCTGTAGTGTTGTAGCAGTTGGAAAGAAGTAGAATTGGATGCGGTGATGTCTAGAAGGAATTGCTAATGGTGGGCTATACACTTGACTTAGCCTAATTTCTCCTATGCAGCTCAACCCTCTGTTTTTCTTCCAGAAAGGACAGAGATGTTGGGAATAAAGCAGAAGGAGGTCTTTGCTGAGGAGCAAGCCGTTCTGAGATGCAGTCACCATCCCAAGAAGGCTGGAATTACGTGTGTGAGGATCCCACACTTCAGTCACTTTGGTCCTACCCCCTCTGTGGTGTGTCTTCTTTTGCTGGCATTAGCACTTTTAGGTGGTGATCAATATACTATTATAATGCTTGACCTATATCAAAACTTTTCATTGAAATGGAGGTATTCAAGTTAGTGTTTGTATAAATGGTATCACAAGAATGAGAACAAAAAGTCTGCACAAAAAAGAAGGATGAAATGCCCCAAAACAGAGGACTGGATGAAAAAATTGTGGTATATATACACGATGGAATATTACTCATCAATTAAAAATGACAAATTGGACTACTTCATAACAACATGGATGCATTTAGAAGAAATCATATTAGCAGAAACAAGCCATAAAGAAAAAGGCAGAAACCAAATGGTTTCACTAATGTAAGGGATATAGTGAAAAATAAATAAATAAATGAAAGCCTTGAGGAAAGTCAAAACAAGCTAAGCACCAAAATGAAATGCACAACTATGAACAGGAGGGAAAGGGGGGAAAGGGAGGGGAGGGAGGGGGGGCAAACCCTTGAGATTACAAAGTTGTGAAATTTATATATAAATAAAAAAAATTAATTATAAAAAAAAAAAGAAGGATGAGGACAAGTGGCCAGCAGGACAGAAATATCCAGAAGGGTAAAAGGGCTAAAGTAGGTAGGAGAAGTACATTTCCATAACAGGTTTAAATGACATGCACATACATCCATTTTGATTAGTGAGGTATTTTCAGAATACTGAATTCTGTATTCTGTTGCTTAATTCTCAAGAAAAAAGTTCAAGTTAAGAGGAAGGCTGATCTTCCAAGATGGTGAATGGGTTTATATCTACTTACTCCCAAGAACAATTAGAAAAAGAATGAGAAAATTAAAAAGATACAATCCCACAACACCTGTTAACCATCTTATTCTTTTGTACCCTCTGCCTCCCCCCATTTTCTTACCCCTACTCTTCTCTCTATAGTTCAAAAGTTTTATTTTTTTAAGTTGGAAGGGAACTTTGTTGCCTTGTTTCCACTCCAGCTTTTAATCAAGATCATACTTAACACTACCCTAAAGACACAAGCAGGCTTCCTATTTTTAACGATCTCCAGGGAAAGACACATAAGCATCTCAACTCAGTCATTTTGTTGTCTGACAATCTTCATGGTTTTGATTTCAGTTTTCATTGCAGCCTGAAGGTGATAATGTCCTGTCTGAAGAAACCCATGAACACCCAGAGAGTAGCCCAGCTCTGTCCAATGAAATAAAATGTCCAGAGCTGTCATCTTTGTTTTATAGGTTAACACACTTTTATGTGTGATTAAGAAACAAAATAGCAAAGTGGGGAATGTACTGAACTTATCAAAGTACAATAGCTTCTGTTTCACCAGAAAAACTAGTGCTTTTCATTCTATTCCTGGTGTTGTTAGAGTGACCCTGGGAAAACAAAAATGTTTGCACTGAAATAGAGATTAACACTTAACAGCTATAATCAGCAAACCAATGAAATAGGAAAAACTTGTCTTTGCCTCTTTTTTCATGATCACTTCTTTGCTCTTGCTCCTCACTGTCTCCTCTTTGAGTTCTAAGATACCCACTGCTCTCTAGGTGCCAGGAAAACAAAACAAACTATTTCATAGTGAAAAGTCATTGACTTAGAGAATTTTATCTCAAGGATATGTGTATTCCATATCACACTGGAACTAAACAAGAAATTAACTACATAATTATTTGGATGGGGAAATTATAAGATAAAGAATTATTAACTCTAACAAGGAATTAAAATAGCAAAGAGTGAGCAAGAACTCTAAAGAATATGGGAATGGCATATAAAGAGCAATAACTACCCTCAGGTTTGGATAGAGTCCCTTGAGGAAGAGGCCTTCAGTGTTGAAATTCACACCTTGTTCAAGAGGGCACAACTTGAGCTCTCTGGATGACAGGGAAGATTCTCGAATGTTGCACTTGTGGAACTCACTAGAAATCACTCTAGGAAAAGCTGATCACCAGGAGATCTCTCACAACAGGTACTCTGCTAACACCTGAGGTGGGGGAAGTGTCAGTGAAGGTGTTCCTGGACCTTGTACAGCTGACACATCATGTAGTAGAGGAGCCAGAAGAGCTGCTGTTGTGAACGGAGCATTCTAAGCAAGTGGAAAGGAATCAGGACAGAAAACCTATTCCTCCCACAGCGTCTCTTTAGCACCTTGTACTGATAAAGCTTAACATGTGTCAGTTCAAGAAGGAAAATATTTAAAGGGTACAGGTTTGCTTTTGAAGATCAGGCAATGAAGAATGAATTTGAAGCTGAGAGGCAATACATTGATAGCTGGCACACATTTTGAAAGAGAAAAAAAAGATTAAGGCAATGAGATGCTTCTCTAATGGAAAAGTTCCAGAATAGGTAGGTTAGAGAAGGTATTTTGGAGCAAAAGAGTATTCTTATAGTCCAGCACTCACATGATGCAGATGCTTATCAGTATAGAGTAGATTTATTAAATGTTGCTTCCAGGTAGGACAGGGATGCTGTCAGGTCTTGAACTCTTAATTCAGGTTCACCTCCATTCCTAAATGGGACTAAAACTGACCAGATTACCCCCCAACTCCATTTATTCTTTCAATTACCTGAGGAAAAAATAATCCCATATGTCAGGAGCTACAGGCTGAGACTGGTCAGGACTCATGCTGTGGATGAAGAAAACTTCATCTCACTATCTTATCTGTCTTCGGAACACTGAAGATGGGATGGCATGATTGACCTCTGATGGGCAGCAAGGTCCCCATTCCTCCAGTATTTACCTTAAGAAACATTCCTTAAAGAGATACCAACAAATTTATGCATGAATCCCCTGCCCCCAACTATCTCACAGAAACTAATATTTTACCCAATTTAATTGTAAATTAGCCACTTGTCTCCCTTGTTTGACTGGTCATAAACCATTTCTTTTGCCTTAGAAATATCACCTGCCAAAGACAATAAAGTTGCTGAATGGTTCATGCTTCTGTTCAGTCCCAGCCTCTCTGGCTGTGTCAATCTCTCTCATTGTCCTTTTTTGTACCCTGAGTCCCAGCTCTTTACACCCAGACCTCTGGTTTCTAGGTGAAACATGAGACACATACTAATCTATGGAATGTGAGAAGAAGTGATTATGCCACTTCTTGATCTTGCCCTCAACACATTCTACTAAACTATCAGTTCACTGACTCTCCACTGATGGTCAGATAAAAGCAGGGGAGGTGGTAGAAAGCTGTGAAGACGCTCTAAGGTTGGTAGTATCAAGAGATGGAAAGAGTCTGAGTCACAACTCAGAAGAGAAATATTCTGGAAGTTACTCAACTTGCCTCTCATAGACTGTATCTGACTAAATTGTATTATGTCCTGGAAACTTCTAGGTTTTCCATTACTATTGATATTGTTAAATGTCTTGACTGAGACAGCCTCAACCTTATACTTAAATAACAGAGGGATAGCAGCCATCATTCCTTTTATTGAGTTATCAAGATGAGGAAACTGGATCACATGTTCTCTTCCATCCTATTACATTATATTGTGGAATATCAGAGTCTCAAAATTGTTCATAGCCCACTGTGAAAGGCAAAACATTGTCTCCTGACTGAACAGAACAAAGATTCCCTGAAGGTGAGCATAAAGGTATATTCTTTTCTCATGTCTGGAAGTTAACTGTTATTACAAATAGGCTTGCATGGAATCTCAATGAATATAAGAAGGGAAACAAGATCATGCTCCAAGATCATGCTCCAGGATCATGAAGATGTTCCAAGGTCTTGTCTAGAGTATGTATTGTTTCAAGTTTAACATTTAGTAATAAGATTGACTCTCAAATTAATTTTTGTGTATGGTATGAAGTTGGAAATTTCGTTTTTTCCAATTTAGATATGCAAATGATTTGGCAACATTACACTGGAAAGTTCATCCTTTTGCTGTTAGATTGTAACAAATACTTTTGTTGCAAATTACTATATATGTTCGGTTCTATTTCTGGAGCTTCTATGCTGTTTCATTTATCTTTGCCAAAGACCATATGATGATACACATAGAAAGATATTATTTAATAATTTGATATTAAATAATATATTATATATGTTAATATACATAGACAACCCTGAATATGTCACCAAAAAGTCATTAGAAAGAATAAGTACAGTAAAGTAGCTGGCTATAAAATCAGCATATAAAAATCTGTTGTATTTCTATATGTAAGCAATGACTAGAAAAAAGAAATCAAGAAAATAGTACCATTTGCTAGTCTGTCAAAAAGAAGTGAATAGATAGGAATGAACTTAGTAAAGTAGGAAAATGACCTGTACAATGAAAACTATAAAACATACTTGAAAGAAACAGAAGACTCAAAGAAATAGAAAAATATTTACTTCTCATGGAGTAGAAGAACTAACAATGTAGCCGGGCATGGTGGTGTGTGCCTGTAAGCGGCAGCCTAGGAAGCCCCAGCCTAGGAAGCCGAGGTGGGAACCAGGGATCACGGTTTGAGTCCCACCCGGGGCAACTAGTGAGACCTGCTTCCAAAAAATTAGCTGGGCGTGGTGGTGCGCGCCTGTCATCCCAGCTACCTGGGAAGCTGAGGTTGGGATTGCTTGAGTCCGTGGTACCCTAGGCAAAAATAGCAAGACCTAGTCTCAAAAAAAAAAGAAAAAGAAAAAGAAAATGAAATAAAGAAGAACTAACAATGTTAAAATGACAATCTTACACAAAGCAAAATATGGAGTTAATGTAATTCTTATCAAAGTTCTGGTGGTTTTATTCAAAGAAATAGAAAAAAAATCAGTTACTGAAATGTATACAGAACCATAAAGCCAAAGCAATACTGGGAAAAAAAAGAATGGAACTACCACACTACCAAACATCAACCTATACTATAAAGTTATAGAATTTAAACAGTGTGGTATTGGAATACAAATAGACACACAGAACAATGGAATAGAATTGAGAGTCCAGAAATGAACCCAAACTCACACAGATAGTTAAAAGTGTAAGATGGAGACAGTAAAACAAGTGATGTTGGGAAAACTGAACAGTCATACATTAAAGAATGATATTAGACCACTAACTCACATTAAACAAAAAACTAATTTAAATCCACTAGAGAAGAATGTAAGTGTGAAACTATAAAATACATAAAAGAAAGTGCAGGCAAGACATTTTGAGACACTGGGTTCAGAGATGTCTTGGGAATTTGATGTCAATGGCAAGCAACACAAACGAAAAAAAAATGGGACAACGTTAAATTAAAAAACTTCTGAATGGTGAAAGAAATTGTCATAACAAAGATGATACTCCAGGAAATGGGGAAAAGTATTTGCATGCCATACATCTGGCAAGGGGCTAATACCTAATATTTATAAAGAATTTCTACAACTCAACAAGAAGAAAACAAATAACCCAATAAAAAAAAATGGGCAGTGATCTAAGTGGATATTTCTCTAAAGAAGATGCATAGACAGCCAATAGGCACATGAAAAATGCATCACTTATCGTCAGGGAAATATAAAAGAAAACCATGATGAGATACTATCTCACACCTGTGAGTAAGTTCCATAACAAAAAGACCAGAAACAGCAAGTATTGTTGAGAATGTGGAGAAAAATGTACTCTCATGTACTCTCTGGGGAAGTGTGAACTGATCCAGACGCTATGGAAAAAATATGGCAGTTTCTCAAAATATTAAAAACATATCTACATTTGGTCCAGCAATCCCACTCCTCTGTGTCTGCAAAAACACTTGTTTGAAGGGATATATGGACTTCTATATTCATTGCAGCACTATTTATAACAGTCAAGCTATGGAAACAACCTAATGGCCCAAAGAGAAATGGACTAAGAAGATTTGGGATATATACATAACATTCAGCAATATATATTAATACATAGCAATTAAAAAAAGGATGAAATATTGTCATTTCTAATGATATGAATGGAAGGGGATATGTGAAAGTGGAAGGGAATGAGTGAAAGTTAGAAAGAGAAAGAAAAATACCAGATTATTTCATTTAAGTGGAATACAGAGTAACAAAACAAGAGAACAGACCAAACCAAACAAACCCCTAGAATTCTGACTGTAGAACTGAGATTATCAGGGGGAGAGAAAGGAAAACTGGAGTGCTAGAGGGAGGAGATCCAAGGAATGAACTGGAGAATTATGGGTGCTTTGATGGTGGGTGTGTTGTAACATTTGAATAGGTATGAACCTATATTGCTATATCATATAGAGTGTTGTAAATCCACATTAGCAAAATACAAAAATAATACAAGAAAAAAAACTACGCTGTAGTTTTATATATAATCTTCAAATCTGGTAGTATAAGACCTCCAATTTTATTATTCCTCAAAATTATTTTGCTTATTTTAGTTCTTTGCATTTCCTTATCCATTTATAGAATCTTGTCAATTTTCATAAAAGCTTCAGCTGGAATTTTTATTGAAATTGCCTTGATTCTATAAAGTGATACAGAGAACAGATACATTAAGAGTTTGAAGTTTTCCAGTTTGGTAAAACTTTAGTACTTTTAAATGGTTAAGCATAGAGTTACTATATAATCTAGTAACTCTCCTAGAGAAGGTAAACACACTATGCAGTTACGGGAATAAAATTATTTACTGCTCTAAAAAGAGAATGAAATCATCTGCATAAACTTGAAGTTCAAGACAGCTATGCAAACTCTCCAGTCTTCACTTCTACAAAAGATCAGAGGGTGGATGAAAAAAGTTCAGCAATGAATACCTAGTCTTCACCACATCTCTACTGTGCTTTCTTTGGAAAGGAAGAGAATAAATCCTACACTGGCTTCCTCTGAGAATAGATAGGATCAACATATCTTCAGGTCAAAACAATTTAGAACCAGAAGACCCACCTGTCAAAAACGATTTCTTTTTTAATGTCACCAATTCATTGGACCTAATAAAATAAACTAAATCCAAATGTGTGTGTTGGAACAGATTTTGAGAGTAAAATCTTTTGGACTGCTTCCTGGTTTGAAACTTCATTTTGATTATCTAATAAACTCTTTGTCTAACTATCATTATCACTGAAACTTTATTTCTAGTTATCAGTGTATATCCAATATAGTTGAAAATATATGTACAAATGAAAACTTGCATATGAATTTTCATAGCAGCATTATTCACAAAAGTCAAAAAGTACAAAAAATGCAAATGTCTGTCCATTGATGAATGGCTAAATAAAGTGTGATGCATCTGTACAATGAGATATTATTTGGTAATTGAAAAAAAGTATCAATAAATGCCACAACATGAAACCCTGAAAAAGTTCTGCTAAAGGAAAGATGCTACTATGAATGACCACCTATTTTATGACTCCATTTAAATGAATTGCCCAGAATAAATAAATTTATAGGAACAGAAAATAGATTAGTGTGGATAAGAGGGGATAGGAAAGAAATGGGGAATGACAGCTAAAGGATGTGGTGCTACTTTTGGGGTAAGAAAAATGCTCTAAAATTTATTGTGGCACCAGTCATATATAAAAAAAGTCATTACAGTATACACTTTAAATGACTGCATCATAGGATTTATGAATTATATATCTATAATGCTGCTTTTAAAAAATATTAGTTATGGTACTCATAACCTATTGTTATGGGTTGAGTTGTATCTAGCTCGCCCTCAAATTCATACATACCTGAGAATATGACTGCACGGTATTTGGAGAGAAGGCTTTTAAAGAGGTAATTAAGTTAAAGTGAGAACATTAGGGTGGTAGCTAATGTCATTAGACTGGTGAGAAAGGACAGCAGGACATTATGAAGAAGGACACTAGGGCACCCAGAGAGACAGAACCAGAGAGGCCTCAGAAGAAGAACCTGCCCGCAAACACGTTCATTTTGTGTGAGAATTGTGAGAAATAAATTTCGAGTTTTCAAGCTACTCAATTGATGGTATTTTGTATGGCAGTTCTAGCAAACTAATGTATCTGTGCTGATCTTTATATTCTTTAATGACCACTGAGTTCACTATGTGAACTCCCTAAGTCCAAAGAGAAATCAAGGTCGACCACATTTTCAGCATCTGAAGATTTTTCTTTTTGGAAAACATTCTGTTGGTAAGCAGTGCTTTAGAATTCCTGAGGTATTTTTTTTTTTCTTTTTAAAATTCTAGACAACTAGACTCTAAATCTGGAGACAAATAGTCATCAAGAAATAGAATTTTGTCACTGGTATTCTCAAGCTAAACACTCTTAAGCTGAATTTTATAAAGCAAACATGATAAAATTCTACTTAATGAAAAAACCATATTTCTCTGTGTATTAATTTTTGTAGTTCAATAGATGTTCAAAAATAACATGGAAATCAGTAATTGGAAGACTCTACTATGCTATTTTAAGGTCATTTATTTAAAAATTTTAAATCCTTGAAGGAGTTAAGGTAATCTCCAAATTATTTCCTTTGGGGAAAAACCCTGAGAATTAAGTGAATCTCTTTAAACCCCAGTTGAATGAACACAAAGGAAGGTGTGAATGGCACACTAACAAGAGTATGCAAACTTGATTTTCTAAACTGTATGTTTTTGGAGAAACTGAACAACTGTGCCACTGAAAAAAACAGTGAAACCTAATTCATAAATTAAAGATTAGACGTAGACGCTTGTGGTCTATTACTATTTTTTTTTTTACTAACACAAATATTAAAGTTGACCAAACACATTTCTGATGATACTCATATCCATGCAACCATGGGAGTACTAAGCCTGTATTTGATGATTTCTCCAAGGTAATGTAGACAGGGAATCAGATCCAGATAGTTATGGCATCAAAGCCTAAGTTCTTCACCATTCAGTAGACTGAACTTCTTCCCCCCCCCTTTTTTTTTTTACTTCTTTCAAGAGCACATCCCCAACTTTTACTTTGCTTGGCTTTCCTTTTCCCAAAGCCACCTACCAAGGACAGGGATACTTTCCTGCTTCGTTGATGTGCATTTACCATGTGACTTCCGGCCAATGAAATGCTGTGACCAGGTGCCACCAGGTCTTTAAAAAGTATGACATGGAGTTGGGGTGTTGGCGTGTGCCTGTTGTCCAAACGCTGAGAGGCAAGAGGCTTGGGATCGCTTGAGTTTGAGGGTTTGAGACTACCTGGGGCAACATAGTGAGACCTAGTCTTGAAAAAGCAGCCAGATGCTGTGGCGGGTGCCTGTAATACCAGCTAGCTGGGAGGCTGAGGCTGGGGATCACTTGAGTCCATGGTACTCCAGGCAACTTGACATAAGCTGGGCATGGTGGCACACGCCTGTAATCCAAGCGATGGGAGGCAAGAGGTCCGGGATCGCTTGAGTTCGTGGGTTCAAGATAAACCCAGGAAACATAGCAAGACCTGATCTCAAAAAAATAGCCAGGCGTGGTGGCACACACCTGTAATTCCAGCTACCTGGAAGGCTGAGGCTGGGGATCACTTGAGTTGGTGGGATCAGAACTACCCCGGACAATATAGGGAGACCTAGTCTCTTAAAAAAAAAAATGGTATGAGAGCCATAGTACAAGCATTTCTCAGGAACCAATGACTCTTTCAACCTGTATTCCAGAACTAAACACTAGTGGAACGATGTGAAGCTGACCTGAAACTGGAGCCCAGCCAAGTCTAGTACAGTGGGGCTATAGCCCACCCAATACAATGAGGTATTAGGGCTTTTGAGAAAAACAATAACAACATGGACAATTCCCTGAGAACTACTATTCAGAGAAAAAGTCAAGGACCCAACTAGTATGTGCGGCACGATTTCATTTATGTAGAGAAAATGTTTGTCTATGTAAATATTGTGCAAAAGGTTACAAAGAAATAAGGCAAATTGAAGTGTTTTTACCTTTGGAGAGAATAAATTTGGGAAGGGAATAGGTTTGCTTTATCTTCAAGGTTTACTATTTTCACAACAACAAGAAAATGTACACATATATTACTTGTGCCCTCAAAGAGAAAAATGTATTTAAAATGTAGATATATGAGTTTTGTTAAGGATCACAAAAGTTCAGGAATCTGTATCTAACTAAACTTTCAGAATCAACTACCTGAATCAGTGCTAAACTTGCACAGAGCAACCCTTCCCAGTAAGAGCTGAAAATGTGAACTAAGCCCAGGACAAAGGCAAAATATGGATTTCCCCTCTGAGCAGGTTGGAGAACAATTTTGGCTGAGGATTTTTCATTTGAAAAAGACTGGGTGGGGAGCTCTAGAAGTATTCTGGAGAAAGTCCCTGTGAACTTCCAGAATTCCCTCCACTGGTAGGGCTTCTCAACCCCACTGTCATCCATCCCCAACTTTGGGGGAGCTTATTTAAATCTCTGAAAGTTCAGGGAAGGTGCTTGGACAATCCCTTTTATCAAAAGAGGGCATAGGAAATGTCTGGACATCACTTAAATGCGGCCAGCCCAGGGAGGGAACTTTGAATTCTGTTCCTCATGGAGATGTTCTAATGAAAATGAGGTAAGGGCAAGAAAAAGTGGCCAATGGGAGCTTTCAATATATATTTGAACCAATTTAGTCTATTAAAAAAAAAAACCCAGGGACTTGTGCTGAAGAGCAGTCTCTTTTGCCCTATCACTTTGTCATCTAGAACCCCTGTGGAAGGTAGGTGCTTCTAATCCAGAAGGTAGCACCTTCTGGAAGTGCTGGTGTTGAGGTCTGAGCTGATATTTTCCTTTGTAGCAACAAATCAAGTGGGGAGAAGACATGTGAACAAGTCACTCTTCTTGAGTGAAGTGAGTTCAGTAATCCTTAGCCACCCCACCCCCATTTCAACTTCATGACTGCCCATGAGATTCTATCAGTCACAAGTCCCTGTCATAGCTGGTGAGACTCATTTTCTCATGAATGAGTTGGCTGTGCTTGCCTGCCCTGCCAACTCCTCCAAAAGTTATAGGCCCCATGCAGAGACCTCCTAGCTGCCTGGGGATGGAGCCTCTGCGATCCCACCCTTTAGTGCCCTGGTTGGTCTGTGCCAGCACAAGCAGATGGTGGGACACTTTTCAGGGATCCCAGTTCAAAGTGGTGGCGGGAGTCTTCCATGATGGAGCGCTATGGCTGAAGTGAGAAGGATTTAGGCTATGTCTCTTTTCCTGATTCTAGTAGGAGGAAGTTGAGAGGAAGAAAAGGCTTACGTGTTCAGTGACAAATTCCTGGGCCTCCTGCCAGAGAAAGCCTGGTTTAGCAGGTCTGGGGGCCAGGCCCAGGAACCTGCATTTTAACAGATTCCCTGAGGTCATGCACAGGCAGTTTTGGGGACTGTAGTTTAACCCTTGGTGAGGGTTTGTTTGGAAAGCTTGGGAAGGATCAGAGGTCAGTGTGAGTTTCAGGGGTTGGGGGTTTCCCTCCTTTCCTGAATTCAGGGGCATAGGCTTGACTTACCCTGTGACCTGGAACTCCAAACTCACTCTCTTTGGAGAGAAGGGAGGGCAGGTAGGTGCTGTCAGGCAGGAGAGGTGGCAAGAGAGCAAACCCAGAGCTAAATCCCAGGCACAGAATCCTGGAGGAGTTGCTGGCAGACTCACAGCTGCAGCTGAAGCTCTGACAGGGAGGATCTCATGTGTTCTGAGCAGCTATGTGAGCAGCTGCTTTCCATTCTTGACGAGAGGCAACTGCATCTTGATCCCCAGTGCATGTGTTTCTGTATGTAACACAGATACACCCTCTCCTGATAAGTCAGCAGATGGGTGTGCCTGTAACTATGCAGGACTGGGTGCTGCAGGTTCTTGGTCAGCAATGGATGTCTTGTACGCCAGGCCTTCAGGATTTACAAAGCAGGTTTGGCAACCTATGCGGGCACTTCCGATAGACAAGAGCATCCTCACAGCAAAGACAGACACATTTCAGGAAGTGTTCTATTATAGCACCAACTACATCCAGCATTATGGTCCCAGTAATTTCAGGAAATAAAATGCCTACAACTTATTTGGGTCCCTCAGACTCAGAATTCCTGGCCAAAAATATGCCCTTTGATCTTTGTCCCTTAGTCTGAAGCATTCTCTAAACACATGCTCAATTTAGCAAATAATGCTTTATATTGGCATAATACCCTTCACTGGAGAAACTCAGATTGTATTTAATCTGAGATTGTGTTTATTGTATCCTCAGACTGTATTGGATTAAGTTCAGTGTAATATCTGAGTGCCCTCTGTGCACCAAGGGAGTCTAGAAGCCAAGTATAGGCAGTTCTGAGGAGAGAGTAATCATTTATGACTGAGGACTCCAAAAGGGCTTCCTGGGGAGGAGGTATGAAATTGGACCTCAATAAATGGGTGGAATGTGAAAAAGAGGAAAGAGGGCAAAGGAACATTCCAGACTATAGGAGAAGATTGGAGTAGTGCAGAGCAAGTGTGAGGAACTATGGGCAACTTGATGCCCCCAGAATTCTAGTATAAGGCTGAAGATAGTGGTGAGGTTGAAACCATGTAAAAAAGAGAGAAAAAGACTTTTTGACTTGAACTAGAAGCACAGCTGCCTGCTTCTCTCCCTACAAAGCAGGCTACAAACTGTTCATTAGCATTTTCACTGTTCACCTCCACCACTGGTATGCAAACATCAGCTACCAGCTTCTTTTAGCTTTCTTCCCCTCTTTCCAACCTAAAAGGAAAAACTTAGAAACACAGTTTAAACTTTAAACTAGTTTCCCTCAATTTACCCTCTTTTAAACTTCTTGGGTTCTTTCCATCATCCCCAGCCTTCTCACCAAAATCCCAAGTCGAAGCAAGACTCTCAAGAGTGCAGACTCATTTATTTCTAACAAAGTGATTCCCTAATTGCTACAAAAGAAACATGTAAGTAAAACTCCGATTACTTTTACATTGTCCAAAACCTTCCTCAACATTGTCCAAAGTCCTTTCACAGATTGCTTAAAAATCCTCAGCCTCTCAGTCCTGATCATCTCACCAATGTCCAGTCAGTGAGAGTTCATCTCTAGATGCTCGAAGACATCTTCCTTTGGTGTGCTCCTTCTCTTCCATGCCATCTTCTCCTTGTTGTCCTCCCCCAGGTAGTAGAAGAAACCTCATGGTACTGGACCCAGCAAAGTTCACTGTCTTTTCAGGCCTGACTTTTGCACGGCCTCTTCCAGACACAAGCCAAACTCAGCAAAACAAACTCCAACACAGTTCAAATCTGTAAACTCAACTGCCTTTAGCACACATGCTGCTAGCCTGGGTCAAAGGCTGCAGGCTCCAGGCCTTGGCCACATGGCCAAGCTCATTGCTCACATTTTCATCCCACAAAATGGCCGATCTGCATCCCAAATCAGAATTCGAATCTCCATCGAATTTTCTCCCTCTCTCAAATCTATTGTCCTCCTTCTTTGCTTTAAACCTTTTTATATATCCTTTTTGTTTTACCACCTTCCAGAAACAGCTCCTGAATTATTACATTACAAAGGAAAAAACCTGTTTTTTACTTCTTCCTTTCCCTTATATCCTTCTGAAAGGAAATTCCAAATAAGGTCATTCTCACATTTTAGCATATCTTCCTTGAAATCTGCAATCTTAAACAGGAGACAATGAAGGGGGGGTGGTGTGCCCTATCAAGGTGAGGAGGAAATGCTGGAAAAACAGTGGAGTCTGACTGTAGGGGCCTAAATTCCCTTGAATTAGCTTACATGGCACAATGATATTTGGTATTTAGGGTTTCTCACAGAGGTGGTTTCAGGAAGGACTTCTAGGTATGGGAGTGTGGACAGCATTGACAGAAGCAGAAGTGGATCTATTTCTAATAAGCCTCT
>PVHY01002159.1:0-17500 GCA_004024945.1 Uropsilus gracilis | reverse complement strand
TTCCCCTTGGGGCTTTTTATCTCCATGAATGTTATTACCACCTACCCAGCCACCTAAGCCCAAATCTCTCTGCATCTCAGATTCTTTGTTTATGAAACACAAATCATAGCAAAGTTTGTTGTGAGAATTAAATGAGGTGAATCTCATGAAGGGCTCTGTATCGAGTCTGGAGCTTGGCATGTGATGAATGTAGAAATGACAGAGCTATCGATCGGATATGGGGACAACAGGAGTATGAATTGGAATTTTATTTGTCTAATGCAGGAATTGGCAAACATTCTGCAAAGGGCCAGGTAATATTTTCAGCTGTGTCATACAGTCTCTGCTGCAAATACCTAACTTTGCCATTGCAGGGAAAAGCCAAGTATAAACAAAATACAAGTGGATGGCTGCAGCGGCTGGGTTCCCCTCAAGCAAGTAGGGGGCTGATCTGACCTGAGGTTTATAGTTTAGCTTCTCCTATTTTTGATTTAGCTCTTTCTGTGATGGTAGGGGCATGTCTGTTTAGTTGCTAGGTTTTCTCCAGGGTCTAGCACAGTGCCTGACATATAAGAGATACTCTATAAATATTAAATGAGAGAAAGCAAGCAGGGAAACAAGAAATAAAGAACAGTTGAGAAGGGACAGGAAACCGAGGACCACTCAAATGTCTGGTGCAGGGTTCAGTGTAGGAAATGAAACCTCAACTAGGGGATAGCATTGGAGGCACTTCACATAGTGTCAACTTGTTGATTATTAAAGAAGTACCTCTGAAACTTACCTCATGTTATAATGTATGTTACTTCAAAAACCAGAAAAGCAACAGAAAAGCACTGGGGTTTTTAGCAAGAAGAATATGTGAGGGATGGTTGGAAGGATGAAAAGAAGGGTCTTGTGATGGGCCTGGTGATGTCTCTGGATGTGGCGGAGTGGATCTGTCAGAGAGCCGCCCCTCTGCATATAGGAAGGAGTGGCTTGGGAAGCCATCACAGGGGCCTGTGGCCTCAAGAGGCCCATGGTGGCAATATAGAAGTCAGGACAGGGACAGAAAGCCAGGCCCAGACTGCCTCTGCTGCCTCCACTGTGTCTGCCTCTGTGTTAGGGTGCGGAGCTAGGGCTCAGACTGCCACTTTTTCCGTGAATTCTTGACACCATAAACCTGGCAATTGAATGGCAGTGCCTCTCTGGACTCACTTTGCAGCAGAAAACCAACAACAGCTGTGAGAAATGGGTGCCGGCTTCACTTCTGCCTTCCTATACTTGTGGAAATCTAGTTGGTATCACCCAGTTGACACTCATGAGCCTAACAGTAAGCGATTCTGAGAAATGTAGATTTTAGCTTTCTTGATGTTACAGTACCAGGAGGCCACCTAGGGAACGTGGGTTCATACTGTGTTCAACTTGGACACGATGATGACCTATTGTAGCAAAACAACCACCCAAACCCCAATGACTTAAAAGCAGAGCAATTATTTTGCTCAGAAACTTGAAATTTGGGCAGGATTTGCTGGGTGTAACTTGCCTCTGCACTGGGCTCGCTGAACTGGTGGTTGGGCTTGACAGTTGCTCCTGCTATGAAAGTGCAGGGAGTCCAGGTGGGAGGACAGTCCCCACAACAGACTCAGCTGAGCTGCTAGTGCCACCTCCCCAGCCACGTGTGTGCCTCTGTGAACATGAGTTCTTCAGCCCTGGGCTGCTTGACTGACATTGTGCAGCAGATGTGAGTTGTACGTGATGATCTCTGCCCACACTTCAGACACATGGGCACAATAGACAGATTCTATTTCTGCTACTATTTTTTTTTTGAGGGGGCTGTTATTTTGCATTAAGAGATCACCAGAATTTGCAACAGATGAAGCAACTGACAAGAAATGAAACAGCCAAAGCTATGAGGGGTCATAGCTGACCTATATATAAGCCAAGTCCATTTCCTCCCTGCAAGCCCAATATTCAGATTCAACAGCTTTCTGACTCTGATGCTTCTTGAAAATCAGTGCCATGATTTGGGTTATAACTTTCTATCCAGCAGACTGAATAGTACAGTGATTGAAGAGCACTTTAAAAAAATACTTTTTTAAAATTGAAGTAATATTGCCTTGCAACATTGTGTAAGTTTCAGGTGTGCATGGCTCAGGAGTCCTGTGCTCTTATAATACTGCTGCCTGCGGGCTCTTTGTCTCTTCTAGAATGTGTCCCTCAGTAATTTGTGATCATGGCTGAGAGATTTAGAATTTGAAATTGCAAACTATAATTAAAAGACAAAACTGATCTGCTGGTACGGTGATATTTACTCAGTGTTCCAGGAGAGCTTGGGCCATTTCCAAGTATAGGGTTGTCGCACACAGTTGTGTACTGTACAATTCTATAAGGCAACATTCACATTCTAATCATCCCTTGACCTATTTATTACAATAGTTTCCTGGCAGATGGGCAGCAAAGTGTATTGAGGTAGGGTAGCTTTTTCTAATTTGCAAAAAGGCAATTTATAGCTAGTGGCAGATGGCATAGGGACAACACTAGTGGCTAATAAATCTCAGACCAGTGGCAGGGGCTTGGTGGGAGTGAAAGAAGAAGTAGGGAATTGCATTAGTGTTGGGGCAGGCCCTTTTGCTCAGTCAAAATGGGCACCCAAGAGATAAGAAGTGTTGAGATTTGTGAGGTTCAAGGTTCAGCCTTGTGGGGCCAGCAGGGATACAGAGAAGGCAGGAGTAGGTCAACAAAAGAAGCAACTGACAGAATCAGCCGCAGATTTGCCCTGAAAAGTCAAAATAGCAGGACTGACTTTAATAAGTAAACAATGACTCTTTGTGGAGAAAGCGGGATGAAGAGAGTGAGTGAAAGCCTTGTAAAATAAAATCTCTGTGGCTCCGGTGGGGGGTGGGCGGCAGGAGTGAGGAGGATGGAGCAAGGAGCAGCAGAAAGAAGTGATAGGTGACTTCATAGGGTGCAGGGGTTGCTGCTGCAGGGAGGGCATGGGGCATCTAGGAATTCCAGGCTACCTTTGGCCTCAGGTTCTGAAAATCTACAATCCGAAACATCTGCATACTCGTCATGAACAAATAGAAAATTCATAGAACAGTGCAGTTTCAGAATGTTAAGGTGGATTACATAATGCATTTTTTTGCCAATGAATTGTAGATTGTGAGACCTTTACCGTTGGAACAAGGTTCTCCATTTTGTATTTGATTCTGAAACAGAATCTCAGCCAAGCACAGTTTTGTTTTTTTTTTTATCTCTGTATCTTCCAAGGTCTCCTTTGGCTGCATGCATGTTGCTTTTGTTCTGGGCTTGCTGTTTAAGTATAGCCTTGCTACATTTCCATTTCCCCTACTATTCAAGAACAAATACTTATTTGAATTAGAGCAGAAAAATACTGAATAGAATGAAGCATTACTTTCCCCCTCTCAAACATGGTGGGGTCATGGTTTAGTGATAGCAGTGACAATGATTAATGATCTGTGCTTTCACTTAGAGACCTTTAGGAACGCATAAACAAATATTTTCTGAAATTTGCAGGTGAGGGGAGGGAGGTGAAGGGACTTACACAGGATTGTGCTGATTACAGTCTGAATCCTTTTCCCCTTCCCAATTATCTCACAAATTATGCTTTGGTGACTAGAACTGGATCTTTTCATATTTTAAATCAAACTAAAGTCCACTGAAGTAGGAAAATTATGCATTTTACGTAAATCATGTAGGCAAATTATTATTCAATTTTAACAGGGTTTTTCCATCACTTTGCTATGCACAATGTAATATGGTTAATTTAGCAGAAAGCATTGTTATTCATTCCCTAATTCTCTAGGCAACTGCTGCCATTTGCTTACCATTTCTCACTGTTCTCTGAGAATTGACAGACCTTCAGGCTCCATTTAGGGTTTTGGGTTCCCCAGCCATCTCTAGAGGCTCTACCTCTCTCCTGACACCTCCCAACACTCACCCCTTGGGAGGAGTCTGAAAATGAAAAGATTCACATACCTGGATTTAGTCTATAAGTGGCTTTAAATGAATCCTTTTGTAAACACCCCTCCCCCCAAATAAGATAAAATCTCTTGCTATTTAGTAATATTTCCCTACAGTATTACATGTACACATTTCATTAAAAACACTATCTGAATAATACCCATTTCATTCTCTCTTGCTTCCAATTAGGTACTCATTGATTATTACACAGCAAGCACTTTGATAATTAACCAAAGGGAAAAAAATAAACCAAAACAAAACAACCAGAATGCCTTATGATTGCCAGAATATGCTTTTTTCATGATGATTCAAGCAAAATAGCCTAGCTAGTGGAAAGCAAGGAAAGAATGACAATAGGCTCATAAGTGGGAGAAAAACCTCTACTCATTGTCATTAGAGGTGCAGTGAGGAGCTGCTATGAGTGTCTTTCAAGTATTTCTTGCTTTCCCATATACTATAAATAGATCTCAAACTGCATTCTGTCTAGGACATTGGCGTCAACAATATACCTAAAACCTGACTCTGATCTTTTGTGGTCTATCTATCATTCCCTCCTGTTAGCAGCCAGCTAATCAGAATAAATTATCTACCTATATACTTTTATAGGTGTGTGTATGAGGTGGGGGATATTTTTCTTGGGGTGGCTTAATTTTTATTTATCCTGACATGTTTTTTGAGCACCTTCCATATTTAAAGCAGTTGGGTATCAGAAGGGAATGCATTCAAAAGCAAAAAGCATGGCATTCCTTCCAATAGGCAGTAAATAATCAACTTTCAATTACCTTTTGAGTTCAGCTATCACATCCTCCAGGAAGCCTACCTAGTTCTCCCATTCTGCATTGGATGGCATTCCTTTGCTATTACATGTGTTTCTACTTAACAGAGATCTTACCACTATTTTCCCCCCTTTAAATGGATCTCTAGATTTACTGGACTGGAAATATTACTTGCTTCTTGGTCTTTCTGGTGCTATATACAGGATCTAACTTGTAACTATTCAATAAAAATATGGAGAATGTATTAATGGTAAATCCTTATGATTCCGCAGTCATAGCCACAGTATTCCCACTGGTACATAAGCCTCGAACAGGCTTGGCATCCCAACTCTGATTTTTTTCCCTCCTTATCCAACATCTTCATTCTGTCTACTACTGTTTGGGGATGAGCAGGCTGACCAGTCCAGACCTTCACTTCCAGGTGACTCTGGATGATTTTCTTCTTCCCATCATCAATCCCCCTCATTTTCCATTCCATTCTCAGCATGGGGTTGTTCCTTGCTAGGTGAATAAGGGACTCATGTAGGAGAATCTGTATTAATGGGGGAGGTTAATACTCTCTCTCAACTACAATATTTTCACACTAGTGGTTGTATTTTATGGACCATCAGCCCATGTTGTGCTTTTCAAGCAGAGCACAGGCCCTCCTTGGATCATGCAAAGGTGTGTCAGGGAGAATATAAGCTGAAGACCAGTTAACAAAGCACAACTTAAAGGTCTGGAAAAATAGTTTTACGTCAAGTTGAATATGAATATCTTAGGGAGCTGAATGTCACAGTCTCATAAAATTACAAAATTACACTGAGAGCTAGAAGGCTGCAGGACCCAGGGAATACAAGTTTACCCCACTGGTGTGAGATTGAGCTCTACAGAAAGGGTTGGGAAACACTCATGGTGTGCACTTCAGACTATAGACAGGGCTTCCAAATCATAAATGGAAGACTGGTGACCACACATTCCTAACAGGCAGAGTTAGTGCCTCAGGGAGCAAGCAGCAAACCCTGGTGGTCAGCAGCTTCTCAGAAAGTGTTATTTGCAGTCAACCACTAACCTCATCAAAGGCATTATCTGTCTAACCATCCATCCCTCCATTCCTCCATCCAGATCCCACCACCTGCTCATCATTGCTCTGAAGGGCAGGGAGAATAATGTTGAACAGGTTAGACATTCTGTCCTCAAGGAACTCAGTCTGGCAAAAGAAAGTGCATTCACCTCAAGATACTTTCCTTCCTTAACAAGAGAACTTTCTGGTCGGTAAATTCCATCTTCTACCTCAACCTTCCACAACTTGCGAGAGAGATTTCTTGGAAGGTGAGAGGGTGCATTAGCCTGTAATATCTCTTGATAGCATATTAGCTTCTTAGCTAATATACACATTACTAGGGGAGCAGGATACACTCCAGAAAGGATCACTGCTCCTGAGGGAGTAGTCTCTGGTCACTGCTCATATTCTTTGCAAAATTGTTCCTGCTACAGTGAAAAACCACTTATAATTATTTCAGGTCTCAGAATTTGATTTTTAAAATAGAGGTATATCTCCTCCTACCACGGGATTCTGAATATTTTGCGTGTTGTGGAAGAATGAGGCATGATTCAGGAATTTGTGAAAAATTTCTGGAAAATAAATATATATAAATTATGGACACCCATTTGATATTTAAAATATATTAAAGATAGTAAATTTTCACTATTGCTGTAGTTGGAGTCTCTGAGAAATAAAGTAGTTAAAGATATATTAATGTTTTAGTAAATCTATACTTCACAACATTGTTTTTTAGGACAAGAGTTTGAGTTTCCTTATCCCCCAAGTTATTTTCCTCCTTCCTTCCCCTCATGCTTTCTTCCAGCAAATATTTTGACAGCTGAAATTAATTTAAAAATTATAATATATAATGGTGACAGAAATCATTTTAACCTATGAAGGTACCTTTCAGGAACAAATTGACCAAATACCATTTTGTCTAAATACAACTTGTTAGGAAAAGCTATTGTCAACTGAAGTTCTCTTGACCTGAGCCATGACAAAAGAACAGATGACATTCTTTGCAGTAGATGCAGTGAAATCCTCCTCAGCATGCTGTTGAAAAGCTTACCTTCTTTCAAGATTCATGAAAGCATCCTTCCAATTAATAAAGGTAGACATTCTTAAAGTCCCAAAGGAATTTCAGATAAAATTCTACAGTTCCAGTGCTACTAGAAGAATCCTCTGGTGCCAAGATTAGCCACAGGAGGATTCCTATCTTTCCCAAGGCAGGTAAACACCCTCTGGTGCTTGTCAGGAAATCCTCAGTAGCACGGGGCTGTGTTTGAGGGATTACAAATATCCTAACTTTTCTTGCAGAACTGCCTACACCTCATTTCTATGCCACTGGTTCCCTGGTTTTGTTGCAATGATGTAGGTAGAGCCAAAGGCAGCCTTTGCTTCAGTCCAGACCCTAGACTCTGGCCCTGCTCTTGTAATAGGCTTCGGACCCTCAGCTGTCAGGGCACCAGGAACAAGCTGCCTCAGAGAAGAGTGAACTGCTCCAAGCATGGATTGAACAGAAATATTTTGTTCACACTCACAATGTCCGAGCTTTGTCCAGTAGTCTTCTTCAGTAGGCTTATTACTTGATTTTTAAAAAGTAAAAAGAAATCACTTACTAAAAAGACTCCCCTCTGTAGCACAACAATGCCAGATACCAGTTCTCCTATGGGGGTAAAGGAAATATTTACTACTAGGTCAGAAAAGACAAAAAGCATTTCACCTTCATTTACCCCTAAGGTACCTTTCAAGATACTTTTCTTCCTTAACAAGAGAATTTTCTGGTCAGTAAACACCATCTTCTTACCTCAATCTTCTACAACTTGCGAGGGAGAGATTTCTTGGAAGGTATTGAGTATGAGGATGTATTAGCCTGGAATATCTCTAGGTTCTTAGACAGAAAAATCTGGAATTTTCTGACTTCTTTGTAGTTTGAACTATTCTTTCAGTTTCTGTAACCTTGCTCTAAATATGTCAGAACAGGTGTTGCATTTCCTATGAGTGTCCTTGAGTTAACCCAAGTCCTCAGTTTTGCTTCATATGAGAGAATCCACAATAAACTCAATCTATTATAAGGTATATGTTGGTTTGAAAAGACCATGGATTTTTAAAAAAGAATCTCCATTTGAAACTGGCTGCTATGCCTCTGTCAGATTCTTTTGAATAACTGAGTCAAAAACAAAAATCCTCAAGAGAATATTTGCTGTTATTCAACCTAGTGGGATGTGAAGATTAAAAACAAAATTATTGCTAGAAATATCTAGAACATGTTAATAAACGGCCCAGCAATATAACAATTGCATGTACTAGTAAGATCTTTGAAGTTTTATCATTTCTATTAGTAGTATAAAACAATATCACAAACGCTTGGCTAAAGAAAGTTGAAATATTTTCAATATGTCAAGGTTATTTCAATAAGAAAACTGTCCTCCTTGTGTGATTTCACAAGACTCCAGTGATTTTCAGCTGCACAGGATCTCAGATCTATAAGGCACTGCAGAGAGGGTCAAGTCTGTAGACAGACCCCTGAAATTAAGAGGGGCCACATTGTTGTTCAGGACGCCACAGCTGAGTGAGCAGCTGCGGCTGGGCCTGCACAGGTAGCTTGCTTCTATCTGCTACCCCTCTACCACACCAGATTCTTTCCTGCTCAGCGACTTCATCACAGAGATGGGGGGACTGAGAAATATGCATGCTGACTCCAAAACAAGGAAGATTCTTTTTGTAATTATCTCCTTCTCCTCTAAGTGGGACACAGAAAATTACAGTAAGAGGAAAAAAATCCCCACTGGTGGGGTTCTGAATGTGTGTCATTTGGAAATTTTTGTGCACCGGCTTAGTTCACCAGGTAACCCTTACCATTAGGTGTGGGACAGATAGGACACTACGAGTGTACCTTCCATGATTTAAACAAATGAACAAAAAATTTCAAATGTAAAATGCTCTCTTTTTAATTACTAAATTAAGAAAGTTAAACAATTAAAAAATGTAAACTCACAAATCATAACAAAAAGGAATTAAGACTTAAGAGTTGTATTCAGTATTAAAAACTCAATAGAAATAGGATTTTTGATTTTTGTTGTTAAACAGTATGTAATTCATGGTTGGTACAAACAGCAACTAAAAACGAATTTTTTTTTCTTTTTTTGTGCATCCCCATGAAATGTAAAGTAGTGCATAGTTATTCCACTGGAGAATTCTTGGACATATAGAAAGTCATTTCATTAGCAGTACAGGACATTTAAAACACTTAATTTACAATGGGAAATGTACATCCCCACCCTCACTTTCCCCATAAATCTTAGTTGCATGAGAAAGTTTAGCAGGTTGCATGACTACAATGCTATGGGGTTTAGGCCATTTCAATGTGGTTAACAAGGTTTATTAAATTAAAAAAAAAAAGGTTGAAACATTTCGGCATTCCTATTTTTATACAAGGAGTTTGTGTGGCATCCATCTTCCAGTTCCTCTGGCAGTACTGGTCTTTTGCTTGCTTAAGTCTGCTTGCTTTTAAGTTTCAGGAAGTAAATACTGGAAATAGAACTGGTGAATTCAGTTTGGGGTCAAATAACAGCCATCTACAGGTAGAGTCACGAACCTGTAAGTGCAATCCGAATTAAAAAAAAAAGAAAAAAAAGAAGAAGAATCATGCTTTGCAAAAACCAAAAACGAGGCCACTGGTTTTCAAAATACCACCAGTGCTTTTATGCTGATTTTGCAGTAAAATTCTCACGCTGGGTCCTGAAGCTCGTGACCCAGATTGGCGGTGGTCTCCATGTTAGCACCCACATGGTGTATGTACAGGGTTGTAAATATTACATATATTTATATTCATAAAAAAGAAAAAAAAAGCAAACACCTGTCCTGATTGGTTTTTGTTAAAACATGAAAAAAAATTTTATTGTTTTAGACAAAGAGGCCACTTTTGGAAAATAATACTTTTCTTTTAGTTGAATCAGGTGAAGACAGAGTTAAAATCACATAGGATTTGCATTTTAAAAAAAGGAAAGCACTAGGATCGTTGGCACTGGAGTAACTATTTACACTGAACAGAGGTTTGGCCTTTTACATAACATCGATACAATGCATTTTCCAAAGTCTGAGAAATAACAAGGTTCTGTCTCTTATGCTTCACAGAGGAGGTTCGGATTTGGGGACAAGTGTCATTAATGAGGGCCATGGAAGTTC
The DNA here is from genome assembly GCA_004024945.1 of Uropsilus gracilis. Lineage (NCBI taxonomy): Eukaryota > Metazoa > Chordata > Mammalia > Eulipotyphla > Talpidae > Uropsilus > Uropsilus gracilis. The sequence continues at coordinate 7,570 of PVHY01002159.1, read as the reverse complement.
GTCAGCTTCAGAGTCACATGCAATCTGATCCTGGACGGTTCTGGCTGCTGGGAGCAGCTGGCTACGGATTGAAAGCTAATGGGGAGGGGTGGGGAAGCCTTGCGGACAAGGCCTCTCTCTGCAGACCCAGGTCTTACAGATTTTCACCAGGTTGATACTGGGGCTCTGTTGCGGTGAAGTAGTCTTCCAGAAAGCCCTGCAAGTACTCGAATGTGGGCCTTTCCTCGGGGTCCTTTTTCCAGCAGTGGATCATGAGCTCGTGTAGAGATATGGGGCAGTCCTGCGGGCAGGGCATCCTATAGCCTCGCTCCACCTGCTCCAGCACCTCCCGGTTGTTCATGCCTGCAAAGACATGGGTGTGAGAACAGGCGCATATGGGCCCCCACCCCTGGAGCCCCCCCTTCCCTACACACTGAGTCTGCAGGCAGCTGAAACTTATTGAATGGATGGGACTAAAAGGGATTATACCAAGTGAAATAATCCAGAAGGAGAAAGACAAATACTGGATGGTGTCACTTACACATGGACTACAGAAAGGAAACAAAGGGTCAGACAGAACCAAACCAATAGCAAGCCCTAAAAAACTGACTGGAATTGAGATTACCGAAGAGGAAGGAGGAGAGTGGAGGCACCGTGGGGAGGAAGCCCAATGGACTCTGGGTCCTCTCAGTGGTGGAGGGTGCCTGGGGGTGGGTGTGGTATGTAACGTCTACCTGAATGAGTGTGATCTTGTGTCTCTGAATCATATACAATGTTGTAAACCCACATTATCTTACTAACCCTCACCCCACAAACCCAAACCCCCATCTCATGCAGAGTGGGATCCTGCCTTTAATACTATGTCACACCACTAGAAGTGAAAAACACAGTAGACTACTGAGACATACAAGAGCCTGATGACAAATCTTTAGAGCAACACAGGTGAAAGAATCCAGATGCAAAAGGCAATATGTGATATGATTTCATTTACATGAAATTCGAGAAAAACTGCAGTAATAGAAAGCAGGCCAGTGGCTGGTGGTGGGGGGCTTTCTGCAAAGGAACTGCTGGGAACTGAGGGGTGATGGAAATATTCTGTATCAGGGGGTCAGCAGACTCTCCCGGAGTGCCACATAGTAAACAATTACGTTTTACGAGCTACCCATGATCTTTGCTTCATATTCATTTTTGTGTTTACAGTTCTCTTAAAAAAAAAAAACAAACCACATAAAACATACACAGGGTGGGAGACAGATATGGTCCATCGACCATACATAGTCTGCAAAGCCCTGTCCTATATCCTGTAGTGAGTGCTTGTGTTTCTCAAAACTCACTGCATTGTTAAAATGGTTGATTTCCATTGTATGCAAATGATACTTCAAATAAGTGGACAAAATTATGACTGAGGCAGACAAAAAACTGTGGAATGAAAAATACGGGGAACATCATAAATCAGTTCTCCTGACGCGGGGGCAAGCTTTGGTGTCCCACTGTCAGATCTGCCATCATTCCACCACAGCTGGGCACCGTCTGGCCCAGTGAACCTGAGGTGCCTTGAGGTTTGGTGACTTTGACGGCGAGACAGGGTGTCTCCAGGGCCCGTACTGACTGATGGTCTTAGACAGGTCATCTATCATTTGAGGCCTTTGTGACCCTCGGGGAAGCTGCCTAATGTTGGGACATCAAGCTACACAGCACTAACAGGAGACATTTGGGAGGCTGCGAACCCTTTGGAGGACACAACCCCCCGCATGCTGGCCTTCTCCACACAACAGGAAATCCCACACTTAGTGTGAGGCAAATGTCCCAACCCCCTTCTCAATCACTGCCAGGCAGCATTCTCTACTTTGCTAGCTCCAGCCAAGCCCTGGCATGTTTTGGCTGCTACTCTGGCCCCATGCTTATAATCTGGAATCTTCCCCCAACTTCTGAGCCAGTAAGTTTATACAAGCAAGGACCTACTTTCAAGTCATAGAGAAACCTTGAATTCTGCGTCTGCCTCTCAGGGAGTCAACCAGCAGGTGAACACAGCATCTGACAAACCACTAGCTGGGACATGGTGGGCCTGGCCCGAGCAGCTGGGCTGAGAAGGCAAGCTTGTTCCCTGGGTAGGGGACACGTAGGCTTTTGGATATGTTGAGATTCTCTTTGTTTTGTTCTTTTGGAGCAGAGTTAATCTTCACTTTTAGGGCTGTCAGTCACAGTCTTGCAAGGCCCAGACCCTTTCAGGAGGCATCCTTATTTTCTGCCAGGATAATTCTTTATTTATTTATTTATTTTTTGGTTAAATAATTTACATATATATATTTCACATCTTTGTATTCTCCAGGGTTCACCCACCACCTCCCCTCCCTGACCACTTCCACCCATCTGCCCACCCCCAGTTGTGTACTTTAGTTGTTAGCTTGTTTTGACTTTTCCTCCTGGCCCTCTTTTTTTTTTACTTTTGTTTTTCCTATATCTCATATATTAGTGAAACCATTTGGTTTCTTTTTCTTTCTGACTTATTTCTGCTAATGATTTCGTCTACATTCATCCATGTTATCTCAAATGCATCAAATTTGTCATTTTTAATTGATGAGTAATATTCCATCGTGTACATATACCACATCTTTTACATCCATTCATCTGTTATGGGACATTTGGGTTGTTTCCAAGCCCTTGCAATTACAAATAGTGCTGCAATAAACTGCCGGGATAATCCTTAAGGTGATAAAATCATTACATTATTCCTGCTGTGGTGAAGCAGGGCTCTAGTTTGATTATTCCAACCTAAACTCACTTACCTTTCCAGGCAGCAGTGAATGTGGCTGCCCTGCTTCCATACCATGCTTGACTTCACAGCTGCAGACTCAGCCAGCACTGAGGCTAACAAGCTTGAGTCTTCCCCCAATGGCTGAAAACCTATTTTGGGAGCTCAGAATGGGGAGAGAAGCTAGAAGCCTGGGGAGGACCACAGAGCTGCCTGGGAATGTCCTAGGGGGAGGAAGGAGTCTGGGCAAACAAGGGAGGAGTCCAGCATGCCCTTCTCTTCTTCCAAATCCAGGGGTAGCAAAATTGATCTGAACTGATCTCATTCTGCCATTCAACCTGACTTGGTAGGACACTATTTCCTGCTTTTATTCACCTAAGTCTGTTGTTGCAGAAATAAGAACTTATTTGAGCACAGACTGCTGCCCCAGACTCTCCTAAGTGTGGTCTAATGGAGTGCTGCTGCACTATACCGACACTAAAAAAAAAAAAAAAAAAAAAAAAAAAAAAAAAGAAGTCTGCTTCTGAATCATCTCTTGCTCCCCTGGGTATTGTCTGGGAAGTGATGGCAGGAGTGATGGCAGTCTGCACTGGCATTCCCCAAGATGCGTGCTTCAGGGCATGTTTTTGTGCAGACCTTGGTTTTCTCATATCTCAGGAAACCCATGGCCTGAACCTACAGAAGTCTCCCTGCCCTGGTCCTCCCAGGAGCCTGAAGGAACTGGAGGGAGGGCAGGCAGAAGTCTGAAACTTAGAAGGTCTCACAGACCTTTCTGGAGGTGGTTACACCCTCTGCCCCAAATACCTTCTAATGCTTTATTCTAGCACTGAGATTCTGTCTGAAACGCCCCACAGAGTTTAATTAATCATTCTCCTATTGCTCTGTGGAGCTTGAGTCAGTAAATGTTTCTTTTCATTAAAAAATAAACTACTCGCATGGAAAGATTTTTTTTCCTGACTCTTAATGTAATCTCCATCAATGAAAAGTTTAATTGGCCACTTGGGTCAAGCCTATTTTTTCGGTGCTCTGCCCAGAACTTGGCCATGGCAGCCACAGCAGACTGACCCTCAACATGCAGTGTCTCCGGAGGTGGTTCCCTAGGCAGGGGAGCTGGGGCTGTCACTGAGTGATGCCATGCAGGACCCCGGTGTGCACTATCCTTTCAGCTGCCCCCTGCTTCTGCTGCACTCCTTCCCCTAGCTGCTTTGCTTCCTTCTTACGCTTTCTCCTCCCCAGGCTCCCGAAGCATGAGGAGGTTGTGTGACCAAGTCTATGCACTGGGCCAAGTAGAAACATACCGTTGATAGCTTTGCCAGGAAAGTGGGGTACGAAACAATCTGGTTGGCTGACAAGGACAGCCTGAGTGGGACTAGCTCTTTCCCAAGCACCCGCAAGCCAGCAGCCACATGGACTGTTCTCTGGACCCAGTACCTCCCACGGTGACCCTAAGGGGCAGTGGCTTCACCAGCAGGAGATGCCCACTCAGCAAAGCTGACACTAGCTGTTACTTCATAAACAGTAACTAAAGTAACAGGATTGTGGCTCCGATTTAAAAAAACAGTACTCTTGGCTGTAAGAACTATGAAAGATCATGTTAGTTTCGGGAATTTCTTTTTTAGCAAAAATGGATTTTACTCTGTGTAGTGCCATCAGCATATGCTCCTTCATTTCTTATTTTTAAATGGTTCCATAGTTTTGTGACAAAGGAAACTGTTATTGCTCCTCTTTAAGCCACTTTCCCCAAGACTCTGGCTCTGTCTGTCTAGTGCCTGGGAGGGGCAGGTGGGGCCCAAGAGGGGTCGCCAGTCATGGGAAGTGCATATTCATAAAGTCTCTCCTGAGTCCTTCCCTGGTTCCCCGTGTCCCTGTCAGAGAGCAAGTACAACTGGCTGCCCAGTTTTACTCCACCCCCTTTCCTTCTGTTCCTGCTGCTGCAGTGGTACCAGGGCACGGACCCTGTTGCTCTTCCAAAGGCATGAGCCAAGGCCATTTCCAAGGGTCACTCTGACAGGGCATGACTTGGTGGCACTCAACTCACAGAAGGCCTCCCCAGTGGGCTGTGTAGGGGTTCTGCTTCAAAGTCATTTCCCTCAGATCCTCCATGGAAGCTGCCTAAGTGCTCTGGGATTTCAGGCTTTCAAACTTGGTCATGACAGCATCAGCATCATTTCCAGTAGGTCTGCCCCAAACGCTGGAGCTGAGACTTCCCTGGCAAGAGGGCTGTACTCATTTCCTGCCATTATGACTATATTGGCCTTTTAAGTCATTTTTCTGGCTTCCTCTTAGTTTAGGACTTAAGGTCAAGTTTCCAACTCTTACTTCCTAACCCTTCTCTGTATGACTGCCAACCATGGCCACTTTCACATGTGCTTCCTTTCCCTTTTCTTCTTTATCACTTCCTCTCTCTTTTTCTTTTCAACTTTCCTAGTCCACTGCTTTGTGCTATATAAGAACCCAGTCGATTTTTCCCTCTTCCTTTTAGATTCCTTGGAGAAGAAAAAAATTATTTCCATTGGCAGAGCCACTTCAGGAATTTGGGCTTTGCATCTCATCATACCTTTCAACAGGTGACTTGATCTTTTCTGGTCTTAGTTTCTCCACTTGTCAACAAACATCTCAATATTCACTGTACTTTCAGCTATCTGGAAAAAAGTCTTTTATAAAGAGAGAGTGTTTTTCTATAGAGCTTTCCATTTACATGGTTTTCTAATGTCACTCTCGAGGGCTATCTCTGGGCAACCAGGGAATTAACTGCTGTATGTTCAAGTTTGCATCTGGATTTGACTGTGGGTTGCAAGAACCTGGATTTTGGGACCATGTGAATAAATGAGCACTTTAACAATGGGAATGATGTTCAGGTTATCAGACATCCAAATTACTTTTGCAAACTGAGCTTTCCATTCAAAGGAAATTACACTCTGTTGTGCATCTTTCCGTCAAAGGCTCCCCCCTTGCTTCTCTGCATAAACCCCATAAAAAGCTCCTTCTGTTTACTCATCTGCTAGGCAGTCAGTGCTGGTTCAGGGAGGGAGGAGGGCTAAGAGAATGGTGCTTGTTCTGCATGAGCATGGGCTGCAGATCACCACATGTTCTCGTTTTCATACTGGTCAACAGGCAGGAAGGACCCGTCAGATTAGACTTTGGTATGGATCACCGTGAATTTTGGGGGCAGAGAGATGTTGATTATAGCTCAAAGATGAAACTAAAGGAGTGACCTTGAGATGGCACAATAATGACTACTTTTTCTTTCTCCATTTTACCAGATAACCTTAGGGGAAGGTTTTTATTAAACCGATTGTATTAGTAAACACAGAAATGACTCCTCAGTTACCAGGGTACAAAGGTTATTTAAAGTTGATAATTCAGTATCAAAAAGACCTTCTTTGTCCCACGTAAAAAGGAAGGGAAGAGGATGAGGGTGCCCACAGGGAAATCTGTAAACTCACTGCTGGGGAGGAGAGTGGCAGGACACAGGACTCAGGAACAGAGAGTGCTTCGCTGGTCATCCTCCTCACCTGCAATCTCTTCCTCTGGTCAGTCACCCAGGCCAAGAGAAAGTTTGTTGAGGAAGGTGACCACCTGACTCCTGGGTCTTTTAAGTGAAATTCCCTCTGAGGGAACAAAATGAGCTAAAAGGAAAAGCTCCCCCAGCCTGAGGACCAGGACAGGGAGGGCAGAGCTGATAAAGCATCCTTGGCTAAGGTGGGAGCTTCATACTAATTCCTGTTCTCCTGGCTGGAGAGTCCTGGCCTCTTCCCACCCCAAGAAAAACCTACTTCTGTTGGCAAGCTGGGCACAGCAGGGGTGAGAGTGCAGGTGGCAGGCAGCTGACCATACGCGAGTATACTGACCATGAGCAGAAATCTGTCTAAGGCATCTGAGTGGACTGGGGGTGGGCAGAGATGGAACTTCTACTTCTTTAAGGAACATGCTAGCAGTTTCAATAATTTCTTTTGACTCTTCAAGTCACTATTAAGTTACTAGATGCATGCAAGAAAGCTGAGCAGCTGTCATTTGCTGAAAGATCTGAAAGTGCTAAGGATGCATGAATCAATGTGATGTGCTTAAGAGGGTGTTCCTGCCTTGCCCGATCCTGCCAAAGTCCCAAGTGGGTGTTTAGTTGTGAGCTAGGGTACAGAATGGCCTGGACATTCTGTCTAGAATGGTGCTGGAACATGGTGCTTAAACTAATCATAGGGTCAATTTCCTAGAACAATCTGAGGAGAGAGGTTGTCTCATGGAGGGGAAAATATATGCTATATTTATGTGTGAAAATGATGAAATAGATTTGAAAGACATTGTAGGCTATGGGCTGAAGATCAAAAATCTTGTTTCAAAAACTTAAAGGCATAATATTTCTTTTTTTTTCCTCTCTTTTCTCTCCCCTTTCAATGGTTTATATTTATTGAAAGTCTATTATGGGTTAGATATCGGCAGTACAAAAAGCAGAAAAAAAGGTTCTCTTTCCCTTAAAGAACTCAGAGCTATTGAGAAACAGAGACATACAGACAGGGCTTAACAGAGATGTGCTAGGCATTATGGCAGCCAGCAGAAGGGACAACCCCACGCGGTCTGGACATGGAGATGGCTATGCAGAGGTGGTGAAGTTTGGGTTGGGTTTTGAAGAATTCTGAACAAATGTGAAGCTAAGGAGAGAGATGGCTCTTGGTATGGAGTGTGTGTGTGTGTGTGTGTGTGTGTGTGTGTGTGTGTGAGGGGGTGGGGAGAGAAAATCAAGTCAGACCATGTCGCCTGCCCACTCAAAACTCAGTGATAGGATGGTGATGATGGAGGGAGGTGGGAGAGAAAGCAAGTGGAAGTACCATGAAGAAGTCACTG